>APFE030928856.1:459-106274 GCA_000404065.3 Pinus taeda | reverse complement strand
TGATATCTCTAGGCTCAACAATGTCTTTAATCTGCCCCAACATGCTATCCATTTTCTCATACACCTCCCCAATTATTGGTCGATCTAAATCTCCAAACTTGATCATGTAATAAATTGGTTTGGTGAATTGCAAAACATATTTAACCTGTGACCAAAAGTACATGCCAAGAATAGTGACCTTCGTTGCATTAGCACCATCTCTATTAGTGTTAATTTCATCCTATGTTTCAACACACACCATATTAGTTAAAGCTTGTCTCACCTTCACTAGCCGCCTAAAGGTGAGGTAATAACTGGCAAATCTTGTCTTTGCAGGTTTAAGCAACTGCAACTTGGAGTAAGTGCCATAGAAGCTAAGTTGCACGAAATGGGGAAACGGGCACGAGTTTTCGAAACGGGCATGGGTACGAAATGTGACCCCCCCAAATTTTGGAAACGGAGAAATGCAATATATATATATATATTAGGACATTTAAGAAATATGTGCAATCATAAAGCATATATGATACATTCTAATTTATTACATATTATTAAATTGTCATGCTAACTATAAAGTCTCTTAAATTTACATCACATTTACTCATGAATGATCACATAATGAAAATAGCAATATCCAAAATCAGCCACGAGAAATTTCTAATTTCTTGTCTTGTGCTTGATTGGGAGTCTCCTCCTACATAATCGAACGACCTTAGTGCTCTTGATTAAATACAAGTTCCATACCCTAGTATCCTACTTGCTCTTAATTATTGGGAGTCTCCCTTGCATAGAGGGCTTGGTTCTCTTAATTAAATACAAGTTCCATACCCTAGTATATGACAAAATCCAATGGAAACATTGCAATCCCCCCAAACCTGAAATCTTGAAAAACAGATAGGTCTGCTGGATTTTGAGTGAGATCTAAAATTCTATTTTCTCCATATGAAATCCAATGAGGGCGAAACCACTCTCAAACATCCTGAGTCATTTCATGGTAATGTTAAAAATTTAAGTAAAAGGATGAAAATGAAAAATAAAGGAGAATGTCACTTTTACTTTAAGAATTTAACATTACCATGAGGGAGCATCTGCTATATTTATATTTTTTTTGCTTTCATTCCTCACCCTAACCCAAAGTGGACCCACCCCCAACAAGCAAACTTAGCAAAAAAAAAAAATGATTCTTTTAGGTCGCTTTTTCTGGAAGCGTGTATGGAACCATACGGGAACCGTACGATTCGCCCTCTGAAGCGTCGCGTTTCATACGGCCAAAGCGCCGTATGAAGCGCGCTTCGGAGGGACGCTTCTGGAATTTCCAGGAAGCGTCCAAAACAGGCGGAACCATGTTTCCGAATTTTGGAGTCGTGCTTCCGGGGATGCTTCCTATATGAATCCGTACAGGACGCACTTCAGGCCTTAGATCCAGGGGGGGGACGTTTCCTACAACATTGGTTTTGATTCAAATTTCTAAGCAAAAATAAGCTAAAAGCAAACTAGTAGAAAGGTTTAAGAAGCCATTTGTGTAACAAAGACTGAATGAGAAATTAAAATACATACCTGGCAGCAACAAATCAATACCTTGAGTCTCTCATGCTGAGAATGGACAAATCTCCAAATCCACACTACAAAACTAGTAAATCTCCTCCTCTTGGGTAATGGCAAACACCTCTCTCCACAGGGACGAATGACATAAATAAGAGTGAAAAATGAGTGATTTTTTGGCATTTTCTCTCACTTCTCTGTGACTTGGGTCAGCTTCACGATTTTTTCGATCGACTCCCAATAATATTACGACTTTTTCGATATTATCATGATTTTTTTGTTTTCGAAAAAATCGGCAAAAGCTCTGCCGATAAAACTGGCTAGCGCAAAAAATCAAACTTCGCTGATTTTATCAAGACTTTATCACGACTTCTTCCACACTACTTCATACCTTCTTCATGGAGATGTCATAGCTAATCCTTCTAGTCAATATTAGATGTTGATTCCTTATCTTATCTTATAGATGCATCTTCATACGAACTCTTTTCTCATCTTTTTTCACATATTTCTTTCCTCAGGATCTTCTTTACATGGTTCTTTCAACATAGGAACCATGATTGTCAACCACCTCATATTCCATATGAGGTCATATTACGTTGATTTCATCTTATCAATATGTAGAAGAGTTCAAGGCACATTGTCTACATGCATTCATACGTCATTCTAATGGAAGAGATCCTTCTTCTTTGATCATGTTCATGAGATAGAGCATTCAACCAAGCTATTTGCAACTATATGATGACATGAATTTATCTATCACATATATACATACCTCTTCCTCCTTTTGGCATCTAAACTTCCTTCTAGCAACTTCCTTTCCTTGCTTGAAGATGTAGGTACTTCAACCAACTTGACACGCTGCACATCTTGGTCATCATACCTTACTAGTGGATCACACAAGGTGGAATGTGGACTATCTGCGAGGCACTTTCTTCTTCTTAGTAGAGTACCTTCTAATGAAGATTCCAATGGAGGATCTTGATGACCCTCATTCTGTAAATGCTCCTTCCTATTGATGATCATGTATGATGATTTCTTTATCTTCTATCTTGCTAGATGACTTTCCTCCAACCATCTATACTGCTACTTCTCTTGTCCTTATATGCTTCCAATGGAGATGTCATTTCTATCATGATGATTGCTATAACCATGTAGACTTTCTGCTTCAACTATCCTTACATGCTTCTATGATGATGTCATCTCTATCTTGCTATAATGCATCCTATCATACTTGTGATGCTTTCTATTGAAAAGAACTAAGTGAAGGAGATTTTCTCAGTCATAGTAGAGATCTTTCACTTCTTCCTTTGATTTCTTCTTTTCTGATTCTTCCAATTCTTCCATAACATGGGCTTCATTTCTTTCCTTTCTCTTCTTGTTCCTTCTTGAGTTTGGGACAATTCCTTTTAAAGTTCCCATATTCATTACGCTCATAGAATTATATCTTTGACATATCAATCTTCTTTTTTTTTCCGAGGATCAAACTTTCCAAACATTCCTTTTCTCTTGGCCATGGTAGCGTATGCTTGAACTTGTTCATTTGATTCAACATCGCTCTTTGCCTTCAACCTAGTTTTTTCAATCTTACATAATGACCAAAGATCACTAAATGGAGTGGCTTCCTTCTTTCCCTAGATACTTGATACAAAGTTGCCCCAATCATCAGGTAGTGCATTGAGCACAACAGTGGTCATTTCTTTATCGAACATTATTTCTCCTAATTCTTTGTAGTTGATCTCTTATTTGAGATACCCTCATAAGGTATGAGGATAGTCCATCCATAGATACCTTCATTTTTTATAATTCGGTTCTCAATGATATAACTTCTCCTGCAGTGCTTACAGAAAACAATTCTACCAACTTTTCATAGATATCTTTCGATTTCTCCAACTTTGCTACATAAGGAATGAGGGAATCCTTGATTGATTCTATGAGGATTCTTTTGAGCCCTTATTTATCCTTTCATATACTTCGATAGTGCTTAGCTTGCTCTTGAGATGGTTTGGTGTTGGAGCCCTTTACATATTCAATAACTTCATTTTCTATGAGGATCAAATCTATCCTCTTATCCATGCAAGGAAATTTGACGAGCCAACCAATTTCTTGCTTTCCTTGCAGAATGATGTCATGTTGATAGTAGATTCAGACATAAATATAAAGCTACTTGTCAAGTGAAGATGCTCTTAGATGAAGATATCTTCAACTTGATGCCTTCTTGATGATGTTGCTTCAATGTGAGGGAGATCACCTTCATTTCTTTGTGATGATGGCAATGCTTCTTCTTGCTTCCTTTGGATGTAGAAATGTAGAATAGGGAGACTTCAAGATGCTTCAAATGTGTAGTCCTTCTTTCTTTGAGTGGAGGTATGGTCCTTGAGGTCTTCTTCTCCTTGTGATGATGTGATCCGTGAGATGAGTACTCCTTGGTGCTTCTTAGTTCTCCTTAATGATTTCCTTGTGCTCGACCCTTATGTATCCTTCTTCAATGACGTGATCTTCAAGCTGCCTCTTCTTGTTGTAGTCACCTTAGCTCTGATACTAGGTTGAGAAATCTAGGGGCAACTAGATTAGGTGATTTCTCTTACTTTGATAACTGCTTGTGATATCTTTTTACTTAACCTAATTAGCTTCTTCATCTTGATTATTATTTTGTTTTCTATCATCAAACAACTACCAAATAGTAAAGATCAATGAGACAAGAGGACACAAAATATAGGCTACTAGCCAGGGCCAAAACCTCTCCTCTTGAGAGGAAAACCCGCAAGAAATCTTCTCTTCTTATAGAACTTCAAATGACAAAGTCCAAGACCTAATACCCTTGTCAAAGACCCCTCCAAGACCAAGTCAATCCTTCCTCCTTGATGAGCTTACCTTTCAACAACTTCTTTAGCAACTTCGACCCCAAAAAATTCTCCAACAACTTCGACCCCAACAATTTTTTCTGCAACTTTGACTCCAGTTGTTTCTTTTGCAAGTTCGACTACTGCAGAAACCCTAGCTCTTGCACGTGTGGTGACTTCTTCTTTCTCCTTCGCTTGGGGATCTTCTTCTTCCTTATAAATTCAGCTTGCAAAGTGCTCTTTTAGATACTTAATTTTGGCCTTTCAATGTGACTATAGATTTCAGTTTAGGTGCAACAAGATGATGCCCTAGATCTCACACGTGTGAAGAGATATAGCCCAAACGAGATCCAAAATTCATTTTTCTTCTTCTAGCTTCTTTTCTTCTATTTCGCTCTTCTTTTGGTCTTCTTCCTTGCCTTGATCGAACTTCTTGAGAGTTGGATGTTCTTCAAGTAAAGTCGATGTCTCTTATATATAGGCTTTTCTGAAGGTCGAATTGTTGTCCATGAGGCCGACTTGATCCTTCTTGTAGGCCGATTTGTTTGACAAGGTCTTGAAGGGTCTTTGTGACACTTTTGACTATACAAAAATTTTCTTTACAAGATACAACATGGCCAAAGGGGTCTTACATGTATGACAATGACTCTTTTGACTTCAAAACTCTATGACAAACCTAGAAACACTCAATGGATGCTTGACCTATAAATAAATTTACCTTGAGCATGAAACCCATGCATCGAGAATGACAATAATAAATTTCTTTCTCTTTACGTCAAATACATAAAATCATGATTACATATGTCATTATGAAGACCGAACCTAGTTACATATTTCAACACCTCTCACAAGACTGGAATATACGGTTCCTTGAGTTAGGACTTCAACCAATAATAGATCTCTGACTGATAAGAGAGAAACAACTCGGATTCACCACCACAGAGCTTGGATCTGCCATTACAAAACTTGGATCTTTGTCATAGAGCTTAGATCTTCCACCACAAAGTTTAGATTTGCCACCACAGAGCTCGGATTTGTGTCACAAAGCTTGGATTTGCCATCACGAAGGTTGGATCTATGTCATTATGTTTGGATCTACCATCACAGAGCTCAAATATGCACCACAAAGCTCAGATCTGTTGCAAGAACTCAAATCTATGTCACAAAATTTTAGATCAGGCCACTAGAAAGTCAAATCTATGCCATAGACTTTTAGATCAAGCTACCAGAAGTCAGATGTATGCCACAAAATTTTAGATCATGCAACCAAAAACCAAATCTATGTCATAGAGCTTCAGATCAAACTCTCAGATCACTGCTACAGTATCACACAATGAATTAGACCTTAGCGCGCGCGAGAGAGAAGACTATCTTGCTTGAGTAGACTTTAGATTGCTTCTTAAAACACCTTCACTTGAGTAGGGTGAATAGATATGCTTGAGAGGTGAATACATGGAAAGGAGAGCAAGTAGCCTCTTTATATAGTCATCAAGGTGATCTAAATGGGTGCCAATCAGAGAAAGTTGGCTTGACTGTCTAGAAGGGTTGACTTGCACTTGTGGAGCCTTCGTAAATTACAAAATAATTTTCCTTCTTTCAATGCCATGTAAAATATGGCTTACAAAATTTATTTTGTCCATGAAGAACATGCTTGAAGGAAATAATAATAATTCATCAAAGGATTACCAACATCACTACCCAATACCAAATCACCATGGTACTGTTCATGTATAGTCTTCCCAAGAGACAACAATCAATTAATGTCTCATAAGTTCATAGCCATGGTACCATATAAATCAATCAGTTAGTACTACAGAACTAGAGTACTCCCTTATCCATGCATGGTAATAATAAGCTCTTTAGAGCCGGATGCTAGGAGTCTCCTATCTAACCCGGTAGCCTCTAACCCCATTCTCCTATCCAAGTCACTGTACTTGACTCAAGGGTTACAACCCTATCCAAGTCATAGTACAAAACTGAGGAGAATAGTTATTTTCCTTTAAGTTACTGGTCATAGTGCTAGTTACAGGAAAATGTCCATCTTCCTATCCAAGTCAATGTATTGACACAGGGATGTTAAACCCTATATAGGTCAAATACATGACTCAGGAAGATGCATATCTTTCTATACAGGTCAATGTATTTGACATGGGGATGTTAAGCCCTATACGGGTCAAAGTACAAGACACAGAAAAATGCTCACAGGACCACTCTCCCTATATAGGTCAATGTAGAAGACATAGGGTAATAACCCTATACAAGTCATAGTACAAATATAGGGAAAATGAATGTCCATGATGCTAATCAATATATCAAACCATTCTTCCTATACATGTCACATTAACACAGAACTACAACCCTATCTAGGTTAGTGTGATACAAGAAGAAGAACATGATCTAAGAAGATCACTACTCACTCTCTGTTAGAGAGGTAATCTCCACAAGTCACAATTCATCTCTAAAATACGCAAACATTCCTTTGGGGAGAGATTTTTAGTGGTTTGCTCATCAATGGAGATATACTCGAGCTTCACTGCTCCTTTTTGTACCATGTCATGAAAGTAGCGATAATAGGTGTCATCATGGTTTGACTTGCCATGATACACTGGTTTGTTATACAACTTCATAGAATATCACTGTGGTATTCAGAATCAAACCAAACAAATTAGCAAGCAACTTCTAAAGCCAAATTGCTCCATGAGTCACTACACATGTTGCCATACATCTTGCCTTAGCTTAACTTCATGCCACAAAAGACTGATTTTTGCTCATTATAGGAAAGCCCAAACAACTCGCGGTTATTGATTTCTCATCATCAATACCTTTGGCATAGTCAAAGAATGCTAGTAACCAGATCTTACCATCAACACCATACTTCAAGTAGCATTCAACAGTACCACAAAGGCATCTAAGCACTGTTGATTTTTGATAGCTTGGGAGGTACTCCAAGCCCTAGGGTTCGAGGTTTGGAGGTTGAAGTGACACAATAATGCATTGTGGTCTTGGAACCCAAGGTGTGGGCTTTGCACCCAAGCATGTGGGTTTGAATCCATGATGCCTACTAGACATGTGATGGATGGAGATGATAGAGGATGTTGAGATGAATCCAACGCAATGAAAATCATCGAATACCGAGTTGCCCTTGTTGAGATATTAATTTTTGAAGTTGTGGAGTGGGCTTGGTTAAGGTCAGCCTAGTGGTTGGAGACCTTATGACAGATAGACAAGCCCTCCTGGACAACTTGTTGAAGCCACATGTGAGGGTATAAATAAAACACGTGCGAGGATATTTTCATCCATCCAAGTGCAACGATTCATTGGTAAATCAACCTGAGGTATCAAGAAAGAAGGCCAAAGTTGGAAAAAAGGTGAGTTTTGGGTTTGATGTTGCATTTTCCAGGGGTTGAGTAGGAGCAGAGGGAGGCCACAGCCTCAAGGAGCAAATCTGGGTTGTTTTTGGGTGTGTTTTGGGGCAGGTTGTCTTCATATGAAGTTGCCGCAGGTCTGGTCTTGAGAATAGAGGAAGGCCGCAACCTTAGATTACTGTTGTGAAGGTGCGACAAGCCTATTTGGAGGGCTAAAACAACCCATAATTCAAGCACAGAGGGACAACAATCAAGAAAGAGGCGGCCAAAACTGTTAGGAGGCCATTTTGAGGAGTTAGAAAGCGCTGATGTGGATTGTGATCATGCCCTAACCAGTCAGCCTATCCTACAACAGAGTGACACTAGATTTGAGGTATGGTGATGTTGATTTCATGTTGAATTTGTTGCTATGTGGATGTAGTTTGTATTGGGAACCTTGTGGACTGTTGGAGGGCAATGAGAAAGGTCCTAAGAGTAGCCCTAGAACAATAGACTTGGAAAACTGTAAGTTGGGTGAAGGATTGAGCCTATGAGTAGCTCCTTGATGGACAAAGGAGGTTACTAGAGGAGGTAGTTTGTAGCTCAAGGATTGGCCAAACATAGGAGCAGTATATTACAATCCATGTTCATTGTTGGAGAAGAGACTTGCAACAGTGATAGGCGGCAACACTGCTACCCTATGTTAGCCTTCATATAGCAACAGTGGAAGGTTATAGTGGGAAGAAGACCCTAAGTAGCAACACTGGGCAGAGGGAGTTGTTCACAAATGGAGTTGTGAACAACTCAAACGGAGTCTCGATGTGTTGATGGACTTACGATTAGTGTGAGAGCAGGTGGAGCCATGTTCAGTAGACAAATGGACTTGATTCATTGATAGAGGTAGAGTTGTGATTGCTGCAGATTGGGAGCAAAGGTACGACATGATGAGATATGACATAAAGGTTGTGATTGTGCACTGGATCAACGAGATTGTCATTGTATCTTGTATTCTTGTAATAGTGGATGTATGGGGCCATTATCCCTGGTACGGGAGCCCTAGACAATTGTATTATATGTTGATAATATAAGGACATTGGGTTACATATATTGTTGTTATTGTTCTTATTGTCTGCGTGATTGATTTACTGCATTATATTGTTTCGCTATGCAAAGTATCTTTGTTGAGATTCTTGGTTTGGTCAATGATCTAAGATTCTATCCTGGTCACCAGGATTGTGGAAATTCAACATGGTATCAGAGCGTGTCTGAGCTACTTTGAGGGACAATGAATCAGGGTGTGCATAAAGAAGTACAACTTAAGAGTTAGCTGGTCACATTAAAGGTGAAGGGCTCACTACAATGTCGAAGTTGCAGGTTGGTCTCCAGTATGAGGACATGTTGGAAGGGTTGTCCAACTATAATCCATGGAGGGAAAGGATCAAGTTGGTCTTGCAGGTCAACATGATCTGGGAATTCATCGAGAAAGCCATCAAGAAGCTAACTGACCCTAAGGAGATGGAAGTGTAGGAGGACTTGGATACGAAGGAAAGATTGATCATCCTAGATGGTGTAAAGGACCCCCTAATACCTCATTTGTCCGGGAAGAACACTGCACATGAGATGTGGATGGCTCTTTAGAATTTGTTCTAGAATAAGAACGAGAACTGAGTTCTGGTATTGGATAAGTTGAAGTCCACCAGGATGATGTAGGGTGAAGGAGTGATTTCGTATTTGACGAGGTTGTCTCAGGTCAAGGATGAGCTTGCTGCTGTCGTTGTTATTTCAGATTGTGATATGGTGAGGATTGCTTTGAAAGGGTTCACCGAGGAATAAAAACCCTTCATCAAGGGGATTGTTGCTAGAGAGAAGTTGCGAGACTCGAATAGGCTTTGGGATGACTTCATTCAAGAGGAGTTGCGAGACGAGGATCTTCATCAGAAGAAGAAGGCTTCAAATGATGACATGGCACTTGTAGCAGAAATGAAAGGCAAATAGAGGAAGGACTTGAGTAAGATCAAGTGTTTCAACTATAGCGAGATGGGTCATTTTTCGTCGAGATGTTCGACGAAGAAGACATGAGATGATGAGAAGAAGAAAGGGAAGCAGGTCGCCAATGTTGCCACTTTTGCTGAGATAGATGTTCTCACCAGGAGATTGGAGGAGGAGGACTTTGCTTTGATCTCTCATTTCTCGCAGGGTACCATCGATGAGGTTGCATGTTACGTGGACAATGGTGCGTTGAAACATATGACATGGTCACAAGAGGTATTCGAGACTCTAGTAGAGTAGGACTTGAAGTTGCACATGGTGTTGGGTGACAAGAGTCAGAAGGAGATCCAAGGATCGGGAGTTGTGCCATTCAGGATGGAGTCAGGACAGGTGATGCGATTACAGGATGTACTGTTTGTGATTCCAGGATAGTGTTATATTTGTCTCAGCGATCAAGTAGAAGGGGTTTGAGGTCTTGTTCTAGAATGGGAAGGTAAGACTCAGGCCCAAAGGCTCTAGCTCCATAGGTGTGGTGATTGAAGTTAGAGAACATGGTCTATACAGGCTGTCAGGCAAGCTTATAGATCACGGGAAGAAGAAGACGGAGGACCAGGTGCAGGTACAGGCTTTAGAAGAGCAGGTACAAGTTCCAGAAAAGAAGACCCAGGTTCCAGAGGCTTAGAGGGAGTCGAGTTCGAGTTCTAGAGGGAGTTTGCAGGTTTAGAGAGAGACTTTGCAGCCCAAGAAGAGCACGTGGTCAGTGGGGAGCAAGGGTGCTCCTACAGTTGCCAAGAAGGAAACATGGACAGAGTGGAAGACATTTCAGGAAAAGAAGAAGAAGCATGATGCTTCCAATGATAGTGACACTTTCGAGAGAGGCATAGTTCACGCCACAGGGATTGCTATAGTTGTGAGTGGTAGGAGTTGGGCGAGTGTTGCGAGCAGTGATGATGATGACAAGTTACTTCCTAGTCTTGGAAGTACCTCCCTCGCTAAGAGGGAGTGCTGATTTTTGATAGCTTGGGAGGTACTCTAAGCACTAGGGTTCAGGGTTTGGAGGTTGAAGCGCCATAATAGGGTGTTGTGGGTTTGGAACCCATTGTGTGGGCTTTGAACCCAAGCATGTGGGTGTGAATCCATGAGGCCTACTAGACATGTGATGGATGGAGATGATAAAGGACGTTGAGACAAATCCAACGCAACGAAAAGCATCTAATTCTGAGTTGTCCTTGTGGTGGTTAATTTTTGAAGTTATGGAGTGGGCTTGGTGGTTGGAGACCTTATGACAATTAGACAAGCACCCTTGGACATCTTGTTGAAGCCACATGTGAGGTTATAAATAAAACACATGTGTGAGGACATTTTCATCCATCCAAATGCAACGATTCATTGGTAAATCAATCCGAGGTAGCTGCAGCTCAAGAAAGGAGGCCGAAGTTGTAAAAAAGGTGAGTTTGGGTCTGATGTTGTGTTTTCCAGGGGCTATGTAGGAGTAGAGGGATGTTGCAACCTCAAGGAGCAAATCTAGGTTGTTTTTGAGTGTGTTTGGGGCAGGTTGTCTTCATATGAAGGTGCTGCAGGTCTGGTCTTGAGAACAGAGGAAGGCTGCAACCCTAGATCACTGATGTGAAGATGCCACAAGCCTATTTGGAGGGCTAAAATAGCCCAGAATTCAAGCACAGAGGGACAACACTCAGGAAAGAGGCAACCACAGTTGTTAGGAGGACATTTTGAGGAGTTAGGAAGGGCTGATGTGGATTGTGATCATGCCCTAACCAGTCAGCCTATCCTACAACAGAGTTACACCAGATTTGAGGTATGGTGATGTTGATTTCATGTTGAATTTGTTGCTTTGTGGATGTAGTTTGTATTGGGCACCTTGTGGACTGTTGGAGGGCAATGAGTAGCTCCTTGATGGACAAAGGTGGCTACTAGAGGAGGCAGTTTGTAGCTCAAGGATTGACCAACCATGGGAGCAGTATATGACAACACATGTTCATTGTTGGAGAAGATACTTGCAGCAGTGATAGGTGGCCACCCTCTTTCCCTATGTTAGCCTTCATATAGTAGCAGTGGAAGGCTATAGTGTAATATCCCCAATTTTGATTCTTAGCATTAGAGATGAGTTTTGGGAGAGGATGCCATTCTGGGATTGGGACTTAGGAGGAAAAAGGGAAATTGCAGCTTTATTGGAATGTGGGAGCCACAAGAAATAGAAATTCGACCCAAGGAGGGTACTCACACTCTTGGAGGAGAGAGAAAGGAGAAGGAAGTGCGAATTAGGAGAGAGAGAGAGTGGGGACCTTAAGGAGAGAAGAGGCATACAAATTATAAATAAAGCTTGGGGGCCCTCACTTTTGGCATCTTTGGTCATTTTACAATTTAAATCTAGTTCTCTTGAGTTGCTTAGCGAAGACAAACCGTACTGTTCAGCACAAGGGATTTCCGAGCGGGAATGCCACCCTCATTTCGAAGAACTTCGAGTGTCTCCCTAGCGAGGTAATTTGGAGAGATCAATTCAGAACTTCTATTGGACATCATTGTAGGATTTTACTCAGTAGTGCGCATTTCTTCGGCGCAGAGGTATTTTCACGGACCCCATTGTGGGAGAAAGAGTGGGTTAGACGCTCTAGGTTTTTGTAGGAAATTCTCTTATTGTAGACCAGAGTTTGGACAATGATTTGTCGGGCTGGATTGGAGGTTATCACTTGGGTTGATTTTTCTATCTTTTGACAAGGACGCAAAAGCTAATTCGTGGTGCTTGGGGGGAGGATATTCCTAAGGAATTTCCGTTTGGGAATTTACAAGAAATTTCCTTGAGGATGAAACTCTAGAGTGATTTTTAGGGCTTGAGGTACTTCCTTTAGTGTGGGATGAATTTTCCTTCCTAGGGCCCGCACAGTCATTTTCTGGGCTCAGCTTGTAGCAGCAAAATCACTTAGATCTAGTGGGATTTGAAGGTTGGACTCTCACTTCTCTTCTGAGAGAAATATTGTAGGAATTTCTAGCTTAGTGGAGGAGTTTTGGAGCACGGATTTAGCAAAGATTTCTGAACTGGGTGTTGGGCCAACAGTTGGAGGAGAACGCACCAATTTTGGGTAATTTTGGATCGGTGGATTCAGGCCAAACCCTTTTTGGTTTTTTATGGGTTTGATGAGAGGAGCCCGGGGTTAATTTCACAGACTTTTATGGGCAGCATTTTTGTCCGAAATCAATGTTCTAGTCAGCAACCAGTAGTGGAGATCATTGAAGGAGGGTGCAGTTCATGTCGGGACCATTTCCACCACTTGGGTCTGCGAGATATTTCTAGGTTTGGTTGGAGCTGGTGTGGAGAGCCTACATTTAATTTTGCAGAATTTTTGGGGTAGATTTGAAGGTTGCAATATCAATGCAGCTACAACAACAATGGTAGTAATTTTCTGGGCTAGCGCAAAACATGGTGGGGAGCTAATATGGCATTTGGGCAACTTGATCATCACCTGGGTTTGGCTTTGCTCGCTGTAGAAAGCCCAGGTTCTTCTTTCATAATCATTTGTACTCCATTTTTGCTCAGAATTAAAATGGCTCAGAGTTTTGGTGCATTTCCTCTTGTGTTTTGATTTCTTGCGTAGTGTTGAATTTCCTAGTTGTTATTATAGTGCTTGTTTTTGTTATACACTTAATATTTCCATTAGGAATATTACATATAGTGGGAAGAAGACCCTCAGTAGCTGAGGAGTAGCAGTGGGCAGAGGGAGTTGTTCACAAACAGAGTTGTGAACAACTCAAACAGAGTCTTAATGTGTTGATGTTTATATGGAGTTACGATCAGCGTGAGAGCAGGTGGAGCCATGTTCAGTGGACAGATGGACCTAATTCATGGATAGAGGCAGAGTTGTGATTGCTGCAGATCGGGAGCAAAGGACCGATAAGACGAGATATGACATAGAGGCTATGATTTTGCATTAGATCAACAAGATTGTCATTGTATCTTGTATTCTTGTACTAATGGATGTATGAGGGCCATTATCCCTGATACAAGAGCCCTAAAAAGTTGTACTATATGTTGATAATATAATGACATTGGGTTACATATATTGTTGTTATTGTTCTTATTGTGCACATGATTAATTTACTGCATTATATTGTTCCGTTGTGCAAAGTAGCTTTGTTGAGATTCTTGGTTTGGTAGCGTCAGTGATCTAAGATTCTATCCTAGTCATTGGGATCGTGTAAATTCAACAAGCACATGCTTTGCTATATCCCAAAGATCATGCTTGGGATCCATCTAACTTGAGGTGTTTACTAAAAGGAAAAGTCAAATCCAATATTGACCAAGACCATTAATGAATCAATTAGCTTCCTGAACATAACAGAGAATCAAATTCTTTCCTCTTGTTCATGTTCGTTACCATGGGAGTTGTCACGCGCTTGCATTCTAGCTATCCAAATTTCTGCAGGATCTTGGTAACATCCTTCCCTTTTCCAAGGGAAACTTCATCAGGTTTCCGTCAGATTACTTGTCCTAAGAAATAATGTTATAACCCAAGATCCTTCATATCCAATTCAGTAACTAACCCATTCTTTCGTTGAGGAAACATGTCTTCAAAACCTATCAGAAGTACGTCATCCATATAAGGAAGCATTACCTATCCCAGGAAATAATGTAACAACCCAAGATCCTTCATATCCAATTCAGTTACCAACTCTTTCTTTCACTGAGGAAACAAGTCTTCAAAACCTATAAGAAGTATGTCATCCATATAAGGAGGCAAAATCACAGGCTCATTCTCCACAACCTTGACATAAAATTTGGAGCCAGCTTCACCGAGCCTTGTTAGATAAGCATTAAATAATTTGATGAACCAATCAGTGGATTTCATCAATTCAGTAGCAGAGCTTATTCAGGTTCCTCATCATGCAGATGACGATGGACATACAGTCCACCCGGTAGAACCAAGATTTTTCATCCAACTCTTAACAAAGTTAGGTCATGAGCTTATAGAAGGCTAACAAAGTTAGGTCATGAGCTAATAGAAGGCTCATCTGGGACTTCAATCCAGCTAAACCTGTTTGTTCCCTTTGAATACATTGCTCATCAATCTTGTTCTTCCATTGATTGTCATTGCCTTGACAATATTATATTCCTGCAATTCACATTAGGAGATCGGGGAAGAACAATTATAACCAAGAGAGTTATATAGAGACAAGAAATAGAAAACAAAACCAACAACAATATCAACCAAGAGAGTGCTTAACTCTAAAGAGTGAATCCACTCGCTCTTAATCAACAAATCCTTCTTGAGCATGTCAACATTAGGAAGCTAGGTTTCTTCTTTTGTGGGAGCAACTAATCTTAGGGCTTTAAATCACAAGCCCTAGAATTAGTTCAACCCTAAGTTGCATGAAGCGTTGAAATGTTTTGGAGTTTCCAAAACAGGTACGTTTAGAAACGTCACCTCCCAAAAATGGAAATGTCGATCAAAACATTGGCCAAAACGTCATATATGTTTATATATATAAAAATAAATTTATAAATAAGTGAATAACACATTATCTTGCAAGAAAAAAGGGAATAAGACCCATATATGACAATTTAGAAGGAAAACCAAGTCTATATTAACTCTCATAGATGATTACAAGATGGTTGAGTTTCGGTGGAGTTTCGACCTAGTTTCGGAGTTTCGGGTATGTCCTGAAATGTCGGGTTCCTAGAAGTTTCGTGCAGCATATGTTCAACCTTTTTGTCAATGATCACCTAGGGTTTTAAGTCCAAACCCTAGATCTCTGCACAAATATTATCAGATTCAAATTGTAGTCATAGCAGATTGCAACAGTACAACAAAGAATTCTTCATCTTACTTACCCATCAGATGACAGGACCCTTATCACCATGAAAGACCTTATCATCCTTATTTTCTGAAGCAAGGACTTTGAGTTCTGCTGAAACAATTCAAGATTTCCATCATGACTCCATAAGGGTAAGCAGGCTGTCAATGATACCTTTGTTAGCAGTGAAAGTCCAAGATGCATTGTTCTGTCACCCTTTATTACTTGAAGGGTCATTTTTCGGTGAGGTCAATACGAAGGAAGACCAAGATCTTTTACTCAGTTATGCAAAGTACTCAAGAACTTCAGAAGTTTATAATCATATTCAGATATTACTTCAGCGAATTGACTCGGGTCATTTCATTATGATATAGGCAGATTGACAGTGATATCTTTTATACAGGAATCATGGAGCACGACTCTCATCAAGCAGAAATGAAAGCACGAGATACAAAGACTTTATCTTTGCTTCACAATCTTTCCCAGTTGCTATATGCTTGAAAACAAGATTATACTCAGGGTTGACCAACAAACTCAGACATGAGTTTCAGATCATTTTGATTCCAGTAGCTATCTCAAATGTCAGTCAAATTTTGAGCCACAAGACTTGACAATATTCTTCAGGGTGTATTATCTCTTTCCTTCACTGGGTACTTGGACCACAGACATAGAATACTTCAGATTCTGACTTGTTTTATTACAGAGGTTCGAATCACCTAAGAAAGAGAGCATAGACTATCAGAACAATCATGTTCATCCTTCTTGAGCTACAGATCAGGTTCAATCACATATATCAAGACACGACCTCAGACTTTGACATTATTATTTGAAACTTGGATGCCAAGTATTGGTTCGAAGCCTCAACTGTTACAATGTTCAGAGGTCATTGAGATTGATTATCAGAAAGGTAGAGCAAAAACTTGGGTCATACCTTAACCATATTCTTGCTTACACCATGATCGAATTTATTGAGAAATACTCCTGGAGCTTCCATAGGTCAAGGGCTGATACTTGAATATGAATTCAGTCCATGAAAAGGTGAAAGCGTGCTTTCTTCCAAGAGAGAACCAATCAGACATGTGACCAGCAACTTTCTTCCTTACCCTAGCTCTGATACCATGTTAGAAATCCAAGTACGGTGTAGTACAAGCAATATTTTCCAATTTTCTGAACTTCAAATAACTATTGGAGGTTAACAGTACTTCTATAAATTTATTCTTCCATCAACAAATAATTATACTTAAGAAATTAAACAACAATAGTAAGGAGAAAGCAGAGATCACAATGCACAATAAGGGACACCAGAACTTAGGTCCAGGACCAGGGAAAAACCCCACAAGGGGAAAACCCAACCAATTCCTTTCTTAGAGAGATCCTTCAATCATACTTCAAGACAAGGACTATAGTGACACAAGAAGACTTCCACAAGTGCAAGGTTTCCACAACTGAATGTCCAACAAAGATCACAAAGTAGATGTTGATCCTCTCACAAGACTGGAATATAACCTCCCTTGAGTTCGGATTTCAACCAATAATATATCTCTGACTGATAAGAGAGAAACAACTCGGATCTGCCACCAAAGAGCTCGAATCTGCCACTACAGTACTCAGATCTTTGTCATGGAGCTCAGATCTGGCACCACAGAATTCAGATTTGCAACCACAGAGCTCGGATCTATGTCACAGAGGTTGGATCTGTGTCACAGTGTTTGGATATGCCACCATAGGGCTTGGATCTACCATCACAGAGCTGGATCTGCCACCAGAACTCGGATCTATGCCACAGACTTTTAGATCAGGCCACCAGAAGTCAGATCTATGCGACAGACTTTTAGATCAAGCCACCAGAAGTCATATCTATGCCACAAACTCTTAGATCAAGCCACCAGAAATCAAGTCTCTGCCATAGAGCTTCAGAATGAATTATACCTTAGCAAGAGAGAGAGAAGACTTTCTTGCTTGAGTAGACTTTAGGTTGCTTCTTAAAACATCTTCAGTTGAGTAGGACGAATAGATATGCTTGAGAGGTGAATACATGGCAAGGAGAGCGAGTAGCCTCTTTATATAGCCATCAAGGTGATCCGAATGGGTGCCAATGAGAGCAAGCCGACTTGGCTGTCTAGAAGGGCCGACTTGCATTTGTGGAGCCTTCGTAAATTACCAAATGATTTTTCTTCTTTAAAATCTAATTTTCCTTCTTTCAATGCCATGTAAATTATGGCTCACAAAATTTATTTTGATGATGAAGAACATGCTTGAAGGAGATAATAATAATTCTTTTTTCAAGTTACAATAAATATTTCATGAAGACTGACCAATGGCTACATTTTCAACAGAATCTAGGTTCCGATACTCATTATTTTTGCTTCTTATATTTATAGGCAGAATATGAAGAAATTACTCCTCATTTCCGTTTGCTTTAGAGAAATATGGTTATGCAGAATCAGAAGTCAACTTACAGTTTCATTCTTTTTGAGTGGGATCTTGGCTTACAAGGATGCTTTTAGCACTTTCCTTTCTAATTTATTATTTCCATTTAGCTTTTCTGCATGGAGTTCTTACTGCTTCCCTCTGATTCATTCCAGTGTCCTTTCCCCCTTCTCCATATAGAATTTGTTTTTTGTCCTTTGGGTCAGGTTATGAATAAATATATAGGAAATAATGTAAAATAATGTAAATGATAATAATCATAAATAATGATTAGTTAATTAGTAATTAGGTTGAAGAGTCATGTCTAAATGAGACATGACTCTCCATGAAGAGACACCTGCTTGGTATATAAGCAAGCCTCTCACTTTCATTGTATCATTCTTATTCATACATCTAATATAATATTTGTATCATCATGGATATCTTTATATTCCAAGTCTTCTGGAGTAAATAATTTGTTGAAGGAACTTTGTTTGCTTCATTTGGTATCAGAACCACATTTGGCTGATTACCAGGCTTTTGGCTGTCAACCTATCGTCAACCTTGTTGTCGTCGTGATCTAGGCGTTTTGCTAGTTTTAGAGATTCTCCATTCCACCAGTTTCGCCATCAGGCCTTTGGCCATTTAAAAGATTCTTAAAAAAAATATAGAGGAATTATTCAAAAGAAAAAAGGGGTCAATATAAAAAAAATAAAAAAGATATGGGGGAAAAAAAAAAATTATATATAAAAAACGAAGTATTTTAAAAGAAAAGAAAAGATTATTAGTTAAAAAAAGGGGAAAATGTTTATTTGAAGAGGAAAGAAAAAATATATTAAAAATTATATAAAATCAAATAAATTATATATTATATAATTGAAAATTAAAAAAGGGGCAACACCCATGAATCTTGACCTAATGCCACCACCCGAATAAATGTTGTAGCCACCATTTGAACCAATGTTTTAAAACTCCGACTCTGACTCCGACTCGGCGAAGGGTCAACTCCGACTCCAACTCTGACTCGGTATTGACTCGGCTGGCTCGATTTCAATGACTCGATCATTGTAAAAAATACATTAAATATTTATTTTTTTTATAAAAAAACATAATTTTAAAGATTTTCATTCATGTTTCCAAAGTCAAACACACAACATTAGCTTTGCTCAACATGTAAACCCTAGCATCTTGTTATTAATGCTCAAATAGTAAAATATTGCTATATAGTATAAGGGTGCTTGTCACGGACTAAGGGCAACTACAATAGGGTGGTTGCCAATCTTTTGGGCATGGGTGGCCATGAAATTAAGTTGTGCAATTCTCCAAACGAAAAATGCCACGCAATGTGCCAAATCCACCTTCAAGCAAACAATAATTGATGGTTTAATTTGGGCATTACAAACTACCTTGTGACTTTCCATATACCATTACTATTTTGAACTTTTGCCCATTTTGCCATTTTGTAATATGTATTAGCTTACTTTTATAATTAAACCGATAATGTTAGGGTTCATTTAAGCATCAAAATCAATACGTTATTATTGATCAATACACAGCTAAACATTTAAACATTATGGAATCACGAACGATGCTAGTATGTATGCATCATGTTTAAGTTTATTTCAAATAGCTATTTATTTTTGAATTTTTTGTTGAGGATACTTAGCTCATAGACAACTAAATGGAACTTGAAGTAATTAGAGTATTTTCTCTGTTAGGTGCAAAGCAATCACCAGCCAGAGCTCTCCAAAAAAATAATTATTTAACTGTATTGTTATGGTATTATCTTCGCTATTGCTGAGCTCCCAACAACCTGTATGCTTCATGTATCTGCATGTTACTGACTTATTACTGCAACCATTTGCAACATATCTAGTTGGAGTGGGGAAATATCACTATTGATGTCAAAGAGTAGATCGATTGAAAGAACGTACAAATCATGGAAGTTGATCATCCTTTTCATAACTTCATCATGAACAACAATCGCGTTTGACTCTGATGATTTTGGAAACATGATTTTTTTTTTTTTTTTTTAAATCGCAGTTTTTGAGTGCCTGGGCCGCTGTACGTAACTTGGCTGGGTTGATACGGACTCGACCGAGCCGGCTGAACTGTTTACTTGGCCGAGTCAAAGATTTCAGGCCTGGCTCAGACCAACTCGGCCGAGTCGGTTCCGAGTCGGCCGTTTTTTAAAACATTGGTCTCAACAAGTGTTGTAGCCACCGTTACTAGCTCTATTTTTCCTGCTGCCGACAGACCCCGTTCCACCCACAGTTCAGACAATTGTGCCACCATTGTAACCGCCTGCATTCTAGACCCAGTTGAAAAAAAATGCAGTCAAACTACATTCGCTGAGCAACTTCACACAATCACTGTGTCCATAGCCATAGCTGTCTGTTGCACCCACCAACAGAGCCCTGATTCCCATCCGCAGCGCTCATCAAATAGAGACGCTGTCACAACATCAACAATTGAATCGTTGTCCGAGCCATTACAACTTCCCATTGCTATTAGTCACTCACTATTCCTTTGCCCCTCCGCTGCCTTCCCCCACACTGTAATCTCCTCGTATCACATCCAATTGAATTGCCTGTGTTATTCCCTGACCATTGTCCTCACGCTGCAATTTTTCTTGTCCCCGTGTTTTCCGAGTGGTTAATTCATTTGTTGTGAATCATCCGTTGCCATTGTTCCCTCGAATTGGCACAACCCCTTAGAACAAATATTAAAAAAATATAGACATATATTATTTAATTAATCTAACAATAAATTAATTAGTGCAAGGGTTATATATTAAAAGAAAGTGACAAAGAATATCATTATACGTTCAAGGTGAACAAAAGATCCACTAATAGAATAGTTGGATTTTTTAAGGTGTGTTATGAAAGGAAGCTACCTTTTATTATTCGAGGGTTCCTTTAAGAAAAAGTTACTTTAACAAGTTATAAAAAAGGGAAATTGTGAAGGTATTTATTAGAAGTAAAAAGGAAATAAACCATTATACTCTTAATATCATAAGGGTATTTTTGAAAATACCAAGGAGGAATGGATAGTGATATTTGTCTAAAAAAATAGGAAAACAAAGAATCAGATAAAAAAATTATTTAAAAAAATATATAATAATATTATTATTATTTAAATAAAAAAAGGGCAATTATCATTAAACCTTAAGCTCTTCGACGAACACAAAATAAGTGAAGAAAAAACAAAAAAAATGACGTTCACCAAAAGAAGTGGTTTCTTTGCAATATGTCTTTTTTGTTCAGAAGGATACCCTAATTGTCAAGAATCATTCAAAAATCAAAACATTGTTTGCACAAAATGTTGCAAAACTTTTACCTTAGTTGAACTTCTAAGTGATGTAGATAAACTATTATTAGTAAGAAATATGAGACAATTAATGGCAAGATATAAGGAAATGAAGAAAACAGAATCCTCATTGCCCATCATCACTTCTACCAAACAATGTCATCCATTGTACCAAGAAATTACAGCTAGAAGATCAAGAGAATGGCAAAATAGCCAAACTTCAGCAAAACAAGAAAGTGCTACAACACAAACATAAAAATCTTATGGATATGCATTACAAAGAAATAATGGAAAAAGATGAAGAAATTTCTTGCCTCAAGGACCATGTTGAAAATTAATTGCACAAGTCAAGAAGACTAAAGTCACAAAGAAGGAACTCAAGCAACACTTATCAAAACAAGAAGAGGAAAATTTACATTTAAAGAACCTTAATAAAAATTTATTAGAACAAATCAGAGATCTAAAAGATGAAAGGCTTAAAAGTCAAAACACTGAAAATAAGGTTGATAAATCAGAAATCAAAGAACTTTTACATCTGAGAAACCATAATCAAAGTCTACTCACTCAAATTAAGAAACTTAAGGATGATAAGAAAACATTAAAAGACAAGTTAGAACAATTTACTCAAGAAGAAGTATCGAAATCTCCAGTTGTAATAATCCAAGTTGAAGATAAGGGAACGAATACCGATCCAGTGAATATGACAACTCAAGAGGACAAGTTAGTTGAAGAAACGACACACTTAGATGTTGCAGTTCAGATGATAAACATCCCAAGTGAAGGTTTTGTAACCAACTCAACAACATCGTCCCCTGAAGGAAATCAAAAAATTTCTGCACACTTAATAAGTGAATGTCAAACCAAAAAAGTTCCTTATCGACATCTGAATCATGAGAGTAAACAACTCAACCAAGCTACATATCAGGACCATTCAGACCAGAAACGACAAACTGATGTTCCAGAGAATAGTGATGTAACCTCAATCCAGTCCTATGGTGACAAGTCACTACAAAATTCCAGTGATCAGAATATTACACAGAAGATTAATCTAGGATGGTCTGATCCCTTCTCAGTGCAATAGTTTTGTTTGTCACTTAGAAGATCATATCAACATGTATCAACAAAGATGACAGTTCCAAGACAGAAAGACATATGAAGCCGAAAAAGAGATCATGCCTTTTTCATTAACAAGCTTTGAGGACAAAGCTTTTTGAGGAAGAAGGCAATGTTATGAATAAATATATAGGAAATAATGTAAAATAATGTAAATGATAATAATCATAAATAATGATTAGTTAATTAGTAATTAGGTTGAAGAGTCATGTCTAAATGAGACATGACTCTCCATGAAGAGACACCTGCTTGGTATATAAGCAAGTCTCTCACTATCATTCTTATTCATACATTTAATATAATATTTGTATCCTCATGGATATCTTTATATTCCAAGTCTTCTGAAGTAATTAATTTGTAGAAGGAACTTTGTTCGATTCAGGTCACCCATGGACATTTGAATGGGTCATTCTTGGATATGTTTGTTTCCCAGGGATGTATCTTCAACTGGACTACACCATATACTGAGATTACACTCTTGTTGGCTTGAAATGTTTCACTTCTTGTTCTATAGATTTTCAATCATTTGTCTCCTAAGAAATTGTTTCTCATTTTCATATTGGAAGTTATGTACTAATGAACACAAGTATATGCATCTGGCAATTAAGCTGTTTTTATGCTCAGGTTAATCTGGACAAGCAGCTTTTTGCATTCACGACTGTTTCTACATAGAACATTTTTTTGAAAAAGTTACCTAGGAAAAGTCTTATATTTCAGCTTAATTAGTGTATTCTGGATATTGTTGGTTTTGGAGGGAAATGGTTCTGTGGAAATGCCTAAACATATGACCTATGATCATTCAGGATCAATTCTATAGCCGTTTGTTGCTTGAGGCTGAAAGACGAGAATTAAGATCCATTATAGAGAACAAGTCTCGGATTGTTCTTGCGCATGCTTCTTCTGGATACAAGTATGCTTCTCATGCATTTGTTGGTTTCTTTTATTGATTCTGAAAGTTGATGAATGTTAGACATGCCTTTGGGTGGAGACTTGAGCTGGTTATTATTTCCTTTTGTTTATGTAGCTCTAAAGTTATTAAAGGGGATGCCTGTCTGAGGTGAATTTTCAAAGTTGGCGTCCTATACAGTTTATGCTAAGCATTAGGAGTGTTTGAATATTGGCTTCTTAGTGTGCATTCTATGTATATAAATTGTAGAGGAGCACTGAAGATGCATCTCTGACAATAGTATGGTTTCTTGAGTAGGTTATTATAAACTTTTAGCCTGTAATTTACAAATTTAGGATGTTTGAACAATTACAACGGAGAAAGTATCAGCATTCAACATTATTCAATCTCCTATGATCCTAATCTCATCAATTTATTTTGTATATTATGCCAAATAGATATCTATTTACCAAAACCAAGTCTTCAAAAGGAGCACTTGTGGGGGAATATACCTCCAATGTGAGGCAGGATTTTGTTCAAATATGAAATAAGAAATTATGTTACCTTTGATCTGTTTTCTCTTGTTTTAATATTGCATCTAATTTAAATTGTTATATTCCAGAGTTGCCAATGATATTGATTGAGTGTGGGATATGGATTATGGTTTATATATAGGTTCTTGAGAGTTGCGAGGCACAAATATGTGCTAAAAATAATACCTTTGCATTAATCATGATATATCATTTATTTAAAAGCAAACTATTAGATAAAAAATACTATCATGTATTGAGATGAAGTTGAAAGCATAAAAGGATGTTTTTATTGGTTTTCAACATGCTTTTTGAAGATGTGGTCTATGTAGAAACCCCTTGCCTAGCTCCTAACTATCTCAAAGGTCATGCAATCCCTAAGCCGTTGTGGGATCAAAGCACAAGACTTGAACCTAAGGGTAAGTCAACAGCCACCCTTCACCCCCCTAAGGCAGATCTATGGTTGGCGTTCTGTCACGGTGTGGGAAGAACCAGAGGGAATCCTAAAAGAGAAGGATGTTGTGAATGACTGAGATCATCCCCAATGGTTAGATCAACAAGTGGCATTGATCTCCAACGATTGTCTTGCAGGATGAAATGCCATGGACGACTAGGATTTTCATTGCCTCTTAGATTGGCAATCAATGCAGGTTTGCAACTTTTCAAAAAATGGGGAAGGCCTCATTGGGAAAATGTCGAGGAATCGCTAGGATCTTCTTTGCTCACTATATTGACAGTTAGCACCGGTTTGTGGCATTTTGATAAAAGGGGAAGGGTCGTTGGAGGAATTTCCATGAATGACCACAATCATCCTCATCGAGTAGATCGATGGTGGAGGATGATTTATGAAATTCTGTTTTTCTTTTTGGTAAAAAATGTGCCTTGATCATCGCAAATATTACTCACAAAAAATATACATACACTAGTGAAGATGCAGATTTTGTTGGCTATCCACTGGGGCAGATTCTCTCAGGCTTACCCCATTTCACCACATGACCCAACCAGAAATAAAAGGCGGTGATGTTCATCAAGTTCCAGATTAATATGGTTTGCAGTAGTTAATATCACAAGCGAGTTGCAATTTTTTGTGTTAAATTAAAGAAGCTGCTATTTTCCTATGCATTTCATATGATCCTCCAAAGAAGCTTTGGCGACGAAGCTGAACTTGCACATTATAAGAAATCCCATCATCAAAAGGCTGTTTTTCCTCCATTGCTGAATTCCTTTGCTCGACCCGTCAATTGAATTGTCTTCAACTATTGGGTAAGAGCTCCATTCCCACACCATATTTCATTTTTCATCCTTTGAGTACTCTATTCCGTATGTCAAGAAAATCGAAAGCTACCTTCTAGGAGACATATGCTCAATTTGTTAGCACCTGCTCCAGTGTTAGTGTTTTCTCTTCCTTTCGTAGATACCTTGGCCCATGTTGCTCCTCCTACTCTAAACTTGATGAATGCTTCCATATTTATCGACACTCAATGCACCAATTTCTTGAATGGTTATGATAGAAGCTGCCATTGGTATTCTGTACAGGAGGTTTTCCTTTCTTAAATTTGTTTAGCTATGTACTATGTTCTTGCATCTAATGGCAAGTCCAAGCTTTTTTCCGTTACTGCTAAGGCTATTTCTATAATGCATGAGACGTCCCTCGGGTTTGAAGTCATATTTGTGGAGGAATGCAAGAAAGCATATCTTATATTCTCTCTTGACTAAAGACGCCACGAGTTGCATTTGCTGGTACCTAGCCAGAACCATCGTGTGAATTCTTCCCCACCCTCTAAGATCAAAAATTTCATTCCTTGGATCCAATATACCATGGCCATGTTTATTTTGATACTACATAGAGATGATGACACTGTGGTTGTTGAAGCTATGCTGGTCCTTTTGGGTTGTTTCCGTGACTTTCCTATACCTTATTTTAGTATTCTAAAGCTGTTGCTAGGAATATGAGAGAGCAGTTGGCACATTTTAGTATAGAGAAAATCTTTCGGTGTTCCTCATACCTAGTATACCTTTTTGTCTCCTACCACAGTGATTCGTTCAGCCCCATTGGCTTAGAATTGCAGAAAGAGGGCCAACCAACTACAACAATTGATTGGCTTCCCTAGATTTGAAAGAGCGAGGGCTAGTTGTACACTGTTAAATTATGTAAATAATTTTATGTATATGGCCTTCACCGTCATCAATGGAAGGGTACTAGATAAGATGCTTAATGAGATTAAACCCTACTTATACATTAATGATTTGCACAAAAGAGGTGAGTGGTTCTTGGCAGAAGATTCCATTGGTACTGTTACCCACAGAAAGTGGGTAATGACTAGGAGAATTTTTTTCTCCCCATTGGTCAACCAGCTAGCCAGCAGCGCTATGATGATCAACATATAGCTTTACTTCAAAGCTGTCCACTTATGCTCTGGCCAGTGTTCTTTTCGTTTTGGCACACTTCTTGAAGGAAGATTTGTCATTTATTAGAAGATACTATTAATTTTCCTGAACTGGATCTGATTTAATATTCCTAGCAATATTTATACCCAGAAATGATTTAATCCAGTAACTTAATTTTCTGAAATGCTCAATAAAAATACATTGGTATTTTAACAATTAAATGTAGCAGAAACACAAGTGAAAAATCAATCAGGCACAACATAAATTAATCCTCCAAATATTTCCTTCATTGATTTGCACAGGAATATTAAGAGTTATCTTAATAGGGAAAATGGCCCACAAAGAAATACAAAATCTATACAGCAAAATGGAACTTGGAAATCTTGACCCCTAGAAGTTTTGGCCTTTGAAAACTTGACCTCTTGGAAATTTTCAGCCCTTGGAAAAATCAACTTCTCTGATCTGCAATTCGGCTTTCTCTCTCCTAGCCTTGTATGACCTGTGCACTAGAAGAATGTCTCGACCTTCACCTAGGTCGTATGACCCCTTGTGTAAACCTCCAAGCTAATCTTCGACTTCCTTGCAAATTCCACATCCTTTCTCCAATATCTCGCCCCCCTCAAGTTTTTCTCCCGCAATTTCCATGCTGTATCTTTTGCTTCTCTATAGCCTTGAGTCTCTCACTCTCCACTTGAGAAAATCACTTTCTCAATGATTTAGTGCGTTTTCTCCTCCCTTAGGTTCTCTTTTATAATTGTCATTGAGCCAAAACCCTAATCGTCAATCTCCAAGGTGATGGATGGCTAGGATTAAATTCTAACCCACTTAGATTAATGATAGAGATGAGATCTAATTCGTTAAAGTGATTAATCAGTGTGCTTTTTCCTAAGTTACTTGGGAAAGAAATCATAAAAGTCACTTACTCGCTGCTATATGATCAACACTCCCTCCTAGGAAGGAAGGTATTGTGCACCACCCCTAGCTAATCCTTGTAGAAGACAAACTTCTCCTTTGCTAGAGGTTTGATGAGAATTTCTGCAACTTGCTCATTTGTAGAGATATACTAGAGTTTCACAACTACTCTTTTGGTCACTGTCTTCGATGAAATGGTACGTGATCTCTATATGCTTGGAGCTATCATGAAATATTGGAATCTCTAAGATTTTGATGCAAGTGTGATTATCGCAGTGAGTCACTGTGGCATCCAACTTGAAACTAATTAACCTTGTGAGCACCTTACGAAGCCAAAGGGCCTCACAACTCTTCAAAATTGTTGTCATGTACTTAGCCTCTGTTGAACTGAGTGCCAAGGAAGACTGCTTCTTGCTAAACCACGAGTTCACTGTTCTCCTCAAGTTGAAGCAACCCCTTGAGGTGGTACTTCGGTCCGTTGCACTCCCTACCCAATTTGAGTCTGTGTAGCCCTGCAACTGCACTTCACTACTCATCAGCCCATACTCCACTGTAGCTCGTAAGTACCTAAGCACATGCTTCACTACAACCTAGTGTACCCTCCTTGGCTTTACCATAAATGGCTTAGGGTATTCACAACAAAGCATGGATATGGCCTAGTGTTGACTAGACGCATCAAAGAACAATGTGGGATTCACCAACTCCGACTCTGAAACATTCAACTTCTTTAAGTTGGTAATCATATGTGTAAACATAAACTTGCAATCCACTATTTTGAATCTCTGCATGATATCAACTGCATATTTTTGTTGTCCCAGGAAAATCTCCCCTATCTGTTGCCACACCACCAATCCCAAAATATCATGCATCATGCCAATGTCCTTTGTCTCGAACTCCGAAGCAAGATTTCTGTTGCACATCTCTATGAAATTCTTAGACCATGTGAGAAAGATGTCATCCATGTAAAGAACAAAGATGATTGGATCGCCAACTAGTACATACTACAGGTTGTGATCCTCTTTAGTCTTGGTGAAGCCCATGCCTAGCAAATACCCATTAATCCTCGAGTACCATAACCTTAGTGCTTTCTTGAGTCCATATAGTGCCTTCTTCAACCTACATACATGAGAATCTCTCCCTTGTATCTCAAAGCCTTAAGGTTGCTATTGTACATCTCCTCCTCAATCACTCCATTGAGGAAGGTTGTCTTCTAATCCATCTGATCTATCCTCCACACCATATCTGAAGCAATAGATATAACAACTCTAATAAAAGTATACCTAGTGACTGGAGCGAATGTTTCCATATAATGCAGTCACTCCTTGGAAAACCATCTCGCCACGAACCTCACCTTGTACTTTTCAGCACTACAAGCAACACGCTTGATCTTGCAGATCCATCTAGAGCTAACCATTGATTTCCTCTCTAGCCTGGGCACAATATCCCACACATTATTCTTCATGATCAAGGCATACTCCAACATGGTATCCCTTCGAACTAGCTTGTCTGCAGTCTCCTCAAAATTGGAAGGCTTGAAATCATTGATGCCACTTATAGACGCTATATAATTGGAAAACTTCTATGGTGATCTGCTCTCCCTGAAAGTCTTAGTAGCCTCCATATGCTTCTGATCATCTCTTAGTGTTTGTGGAAGCTATCTTGGCCTCCTCTTGACAGGGACTAAAAGGAACCTCCAAATTGTCCTCTTGATTTAAAGACTAAGTCTAGTCCCTCAATCTTCAGAGCCTCTTACGCCTTAGCCTTTGCCATTGCTAGAAGGGCTTCATGTGACTTCCCGAAGGATTGGCTTTCCTCAAACCTAAAATCCTTGATCAACATGGTCTTCCTCTATGATGGAATGTACACTTTGTATGCGTTTGAAGTCTTGCTTAGTGGAAGTGACTACATGCTGCCCCAAGGTCTTCTTGAGGCATGAAACATGGAAGACACTGTGAATTTTACATCCTTCCAGAAGCTCAAGCTCATGGGCCACTTCTCCAACTCGTCTCACAATTCTATATGGCCCATAGAACCTGTGTTTCAATTTTTTTTTGCCCCCTTTGTTTTGAATGATGATTGCTTGTGGGGTTGAAGACTAAGGTATACCATGTCTCCCACGTCAAAGCTACGCTCTATCTTGTTTCTATCTGCATATACTTTTTGCTCGTTTTGAGCCACCTACAGGTTGTCTTTAAGGACTCCTAGAATATCTTGGCTCTCCTACATCCTATCTTTAGCCAGAGGGGCACAAATATCCCCAAATACATGATCTGCAAATGTCGGGGCATCATATCCATACAGTTCTTTGAAGGGCGTTGTACCAATAAACATGTGGAAAGTGGTGTTGTGGTAGTGTTATCCCAGATGTAACGACTTTATCCATGCCTTCTGTTGGCCACATACATAATTTCTGAGATATCCATCCAGCCACTTGTTGACTATCTCGGTCTGTCCATTAGTTTATGTGTGGTAACTAGTGCTTGGTGTTAGCTCAGTCCTCACAAGTGTGAATAACTCTTTCCAAAATCCGCCCATATATTGTTGAAATTGGCAACTTTGGTTTGAATTTAATTAACGAAATATTGGAGAAAATTCATATTTATAAGTTTGACCAAGTCGACCCTAAGAAATTGAAGTCGACTCACATGTGTGAAAAGGTACCTCCTCAAACACATAAATATGGCATCGTTAGACTTCATTTGGAGCATCTCATCATACATCAATTCTATCTGAAAATTACAGGGTACATCCACATGTGCGAAGGATTCATAGGAGCATTTCTTCTCTGCATTGCATATCTTTCTCTGTTTGACTTGCGTTGACTTGCGCTGTTTTGGGTCTGTCTGACCGAGGGCTTTTACTGTGGTTGGAGGCCAAACAATGTAGGAGGACGTTGAATCTGTTTGACTGATCATTCAACTTTGTTTCAGGCTTCTTGACCTTCATTGATCACAAGGTTTAACTGTGACATTTGGCTGAAGATTGCAGGGACAATTGGTTGAGGTTGACTGAATTTTGGCCCTCCTATTTCAGAGCTTCCACAGGTTGAAATTTGCTCTTATTGTTGCAAACATATGCCTTGACCATATTTGATTTTCTCTCTTTCCATTCACTGGTTTTGACTTGGTTTGAATTTGATTCTCTTGGAAGTCAAAGGGTGGACTTTGACTGGTTATTGATGTACAAATTGGATTATGTATCTCAACTGAACATTGAATGAATATCTCCTAGAAGAAAAATTGATTTGGGTTTCCCCCCTTGTGGGGTTTTGCCGTGGCCTTTGACCAAAAATCTGTGTCTCATTTTGCATGGTTGTCTTCTATTGTGCATTGTTATTTACTGTTCTCTCTATAATTGGTTAACTGCTTTGGGGTGAATGAAATTGAATGCAATATTGTTTTAAGTAATTAGTACAGCAAAGAACTTGTGGAAAATTAACATGATATTAGAGATGAGGTGAACATCAATCATTGGAGAACAGAGAACACCCCCTTGAGACACTTCTCTCGCTGATTGGTGACTCGTTCTATTGCTCAAGATGACTTCCTCATACTTCAAGATTGAAGAGAAGCTGAATGATGCCTCATATTTTGCACCATGGAGGGCTAGGTTGGATCTCATCCTTGAAGAAAATGATGTGATGGAGTATGTGGAGGGCAAGATAGCTTAACCTCTTGAGAATGCCAATGCCAATATCAAAGATTCAATCCAGATACAAGAAGGCTGAGATCAAGGCTAAGAAGATCATCATTGACTCTCTTAGAGATCATCTCATCACTTATGTGTCTAAGTTGAAGAAGTCAAAGGATATGTATGACAAATTGATTGGGATGTATGAGGTTAACATTCTCAGTGACATCATTGCTTTGAAGAGTCAGCTCCATGACATCGAGATGTCCGAGACAGAATCCATAACAGTCTACTTCATGAGAATCTCTCAAATAAGAGATCAACTTTTTTCCATTGGAGAAATCATACCTGATAAAGAGCTTGTGCATATGATCCTTGGTGGACTTCCCATTTCTTGGGAGACATTCATAACAAGCATTAGTAGTAGAAAGGAGCTCCCCTCATTTGATGAACTTTTGGGCACTTGCACTCAAGAAGAATCCAAGCTCATTTCCAGAGGAAGCATTCATAGACAAGAATGTTGAAGTTTCTAAGCCTACTTAGTTAGAAACCCGTCATGCACTTTATCTGATTTATTCCTACCTACTTGTTATGTTACTTAACAAGTTATTTACAATGTAAATACTGAAAACTAGTGCATGCTCAACATATTACAGATCAACAACTAAAGGAAACAGAAACAATCACACCATATGACACCATTATTTTTGGACTAATGTCCCCGGAAAAACCCAATGTGGGAAAACCGGTGCAACTATCTGAGGGTTTTCTTATTAAGCAATATTAGAGTACAATTTGGGTGCCGAAACTGGCCTACCCAACAGAGAATTTCCTTGGCAGTAATACCTCTCAGTTTCTGACAAATCTCTTGGCTAAAATCCTGGATAATCCTTCCGGCAGCTACTTATCACCAATCTGTCCTAGAAACCCCAGCGTCAGCCTCTCTCTGGACTGCGTTAGCCCCATTTTGCCCAGTGCTGGCCCTGTGTCACCCCGGATGGGTCTGTGTCAGTCCTCTGGCCCTCTGCGTCAGCAACGCTGGCCTCTCTGAGGCTCTGAGAAGCTCCCAGCTGCCTGAGCCTTGACTGGCTCTACGTCACTCTCCCCGGCTATTGCGATGCTCTCTCGGCACTATCTCTACTCTCTGTACTCAATGCCCCTCAGCTGCAACTCCTGATCACTAATTCTATCTCTCTTAGCAAACCTCGCTCTAGAGAATAAAATGACTGATCACTCTGGTGTGTTCTCCAAGTGACCCTCAAGCCTCCTATTATACTTTTCCTGTTGACATATCAACGGCCGAGATTAAGTCCCTAATCAATGGCTAAGATTAGATCTGGCTTGATCCATGTCTTTTGGACCATTCTAATGCAGTTTCATATTGATCCACATTAATATTTTATTTTCCCTAAGTTTAGACTTAGGGACTCCATTAAAAATATTAATTATTTTAATATCTCTTGAGCTGTTTAGAATCTGCCCAAACCCTTTCTGGGTATTGGAGATCTCATGCGCACCAACCTCTCCACCAAATTTCATGGCTAGAGCACATTCAATGCTACCCCAAATCAACACTCCCTCTTAGCGAGGACTGTGCTCTAGCAATACTCCTCACTGAGTATTGCTCTGATCATCCGACATCGGTCCCTGTGCTGATGCTAGGCTTGCTGCCCAGCATCCTTTGCACTGCTATATCCTGTACTGCTGCCCATGGTTCTACCACTACATCTGTATGACAGCTCCCTCTGCATCCGTGCTGCTGCTGGTCCTTTCTCCCAGCACTGCATCTGCACTGCACCTCCTCTCATCATGTTGCATCGTGCTGCCCACTGTTGCACTGCAACTCAGTTACTGAGAAGTAAGTAACTGATCTCCCAATCTGACCTCCTTGTTGGGCTAGAGACACCCATTGATGCTGAAGCTCCCTCTATCGCTGACAAGTGCTCCCTCTCTGACCTCTGCACTGCTGCAACAACTCCCTGCATCTCGCACCGTTGCACACCTCTCAGTGCCATCCTACACTGGTGCAACACCCCTGTGCCTCTCGCACAGTTGCAGCCTGCTAGCCTCGCGCTGTCTCGGGACTCCTGCACTGTAGCTCTCTCTGTCGCTCCATACGCATCCATCTCTACCCGACTCAGCCAGTCCTTCTACACCTCTTCGGGGCTCCCATAGCAAGGTCTAATCCAAGAGGCTGGGTACCTTGAAGATCCTACCCCTTCATCGCCTGTAGTCCTCCTGACTACAACTCGATGTCTCCCCACTTCTTCTCAAGTGGCGCGTGTGCACTCATGGCACAATCATCATTTGTCAAAACTTCCTTCTTTGGCCTTGCTGGTGCTACCTTAGTCTTGGAAGACTCTCCCTTGCTTTTCTTCCTTGGACACTTGGTTGCATAATGACTCAGCTCCCCACAGTGGAAGCACTTGATCTTGGAGAGATCCTTCTTCTTCGCTTTTCCTGCTTTCCCTCAGATCCTAGGGCAACATCTTCCTCCTCCTATTTGACTTTGATCCCCTTGCTGTTGCTACCCGTTTTCGACTGCCGTTTGATCTCTTCTTGGCGAAGAGCAGCCCACATCTCATCCCAAGGTGGAAGTGTCCCTCTGCCCAATATGCTCTGGACAAATACCTCCCAGTCTTCTGAGACTGCATTCAAGGCCGTCCTCACCATCAATTCCTAATCCGACGTGGCTTCTATAGCAGCCATTTGATCTCGAATCTCGTTCAGTCCTCCGAGGAAGATCTCAATCGACTCTCCCTTCTTCATCTGATACGACCTTAACTGATTCTCAAGTAACATTCTTTAATGCACAGAAGTATGTTGGTACAATTTCTTGAGGGCCTCCCACATCTCATATGTTGTTTCCTTCTCGGCAATGTGTGGTACTACATGGTCCTTGACCCCGTCAAGGATGATGCTCTTGGTCCTCGCCATTGCCTCCTCGTACTTGTCGTTATCATTGGGGTCGACTGGGATAGCTATAACCTTCAAGGCGATGTTCTTGACACGATTTCTGTTAAGTACGGATAAGATTCCGGCCTTCCAAATTGCGAAGTTCGACGCTCCGTTTAGTCTATCCTGGTCTCTTACTCTGTGTAGTGCCTTGATGCTCCTCTACTTCCCCCCTGGAAGTTCTCTGTTCGACTCCTCTGAGTCTCTACTTCTCGTCTGGAAGTTCTCCTCTGGACTCCCTCTGAGTCTCGATTTCCCTCCTGGAAATCCTTATGTCGCTGTCGAGATGCCCCTTACATTGATCGTCTTATGCAACCGCACCACTGATCCGGTTTCCTCAGCTAGAAACCCTCAGTAGCAACTCCTCTTGCTCTGTTAGGTACTGTTCTGACTACAATACCTCACCAACTCCACTCTGCAATATTCCCACAGCGTTCTAAACTTCAACAACCTGAAGGTCAGAACTCCTAGGCTCCGCGTAATCCTGACACTAGCAACCCGACCTCCTTAGCCAACTCCGTCAACCCTCCTAGCTTTTGCGTGAGGCTCTCTTTTCCTTCCTTAGCCTCTATGCTGCCTCTTCCCTGCTCACCCTGGATGACGCAGGCACTGCGTCACCCTTCCTTTGTTGCTGCTCTGCTAGAAACAACTTTTGTCACCATGGGACAACTGTTTTCTGCTGCTATTGCTCCGCTCGGCTGATGTCCTTAGTCCTCTTATGATCTGCAATCATGCTCTGATACCATGTTGAAGTTTCTAAGTCTACTTAGTTAGAAACCCTTCATGCACTTTATCTGATTTATTCCTACCTACTTGTTATGTTACTTAACAAGTTATTTACAATGTAATTACTGAAAATAAACACTAGTGCATGGTCAACATATTATAGATCAGCAACTAAAGGAAACAGAAACAATCACACCATATGACACCATTATTTTTGGACTAATGTCCCCGGAAAAACCCAATGTGGGAAAACCGGTGCAGCTATTTGAGGGTTTTCTTATTAAGAAATACCAGAGTACAATCTGGGTGCTGAAATTGGCCTACCCAACAGAGAATTTCCTTGGCAGTAATACCTCTCAGTTTCTGACAAATCTCCTAGCTGAAACCTTGGATAATCCTTCCGGCAGCTACTTAGCACCAATCTGCCCCAGAAACCCCAGCGTTAGCCTCTCTCTGGACTGCGTCAGCCCCTCTTTGCCCAGCGCTGGCCCTGCGTCACCCCAGATGGGTCTGCGTCAGCCTTAGGAGGCCCTGCGTCAGCCCTTTGGCCCTGTGCGTCAGCAACACTGGCCTCTCTGAGGCTTTGCGCAGCTTCTAGCTGCCTCTGCCTGAGCTCTGGCTGGCTCTGCGTCACTCTCCCTAGCTACTGCGCTGCTCTTTGCCTCTCGGTCTCTCTGTACTCAATGCCCCTCAGTTGCAACTCCCGATCACTAATTCTATCTCTCTTAGCAAACCCTGCTCTAGAGAATAAAATGACTGATCACTCTGGTGTGTTCTCCAAGTGACCCTCAAGCCTCCTCTTATACTTTTCCTGTTGACATATCTCAACGACCAAGATTAAGTCCCTAATCAACAACTAAGATTATATCTGGCTTGATCCATGTATTTTGGACCATTCTAACACAGTTTCATATTAATCCACATTAATATTTTATTTTCCCTAAGTTTAGACTTAGGGACTCCATTAAAAATATTAATTATTTTAATATTTCTTGAACTGTTTAGAATCTGCCCAAACCCTTTCTGGGTATTGGAGATCTCATGTACCCCAACCTCTCCACCAAATTTCATGGCTAGAGCATATCCAATACTACCCCAAATCAACAAAGAAGAGGGAGAAACTACAACCTTTGTAGCAAATGCTAGGAAAGGAAAAGGGAAAGGAAGATCTTGCAAATGGAAGTCAAAGAAGCCAACTCCAACATTCAATAATAATATAAGGGACTTATTCGAAGTCCAATGCTATAGATGTGACAAATATGGTCACATAGCTCGAGATTGTCCTGAAAGAAGTGCTCAGAGGCCCAATACCAACAACAATAACTACAACAACTCCAAGAATAGAAGGAGAGGTAGAGTTCCTGCCGCCAATGAAAGTGTTGAAGGGACTTAATGCCCTCAAAAGTACAAAACACAAGGTACGCTGATAATGTTGCTAATAGTCAATCTAAATATTTTCTCGTTTCTGCTCTTTCAAGCTCATCCTCAGATAGCATTGATATCTAGTTGGTGGACAGTGGGGCATCTAGACACTTGACTGGGTATCGTGAAATCCTCTCAAATTTGATTGAGAGGGAGACTAATTTGAATATTATACTTGGTGATAATTCTATTAATCTCGTCAAAGGAATTGGCTCTGTTTCTTTTCATTTGGATTTTGGTGAAACCATTCATCTGCAAGATGTGTAGTATGTGCTAGACTTGAAGATGAATCTTGTCCCCATCTCAACCATGTGAGAAAAAGGGTTCCTAGTTTCACTTTTTAATGGAAAAGTGCTCACATGACCAAGGAAATGTAGCTTAAAGGCAACCTTCACGCTTAGTGTCAGAAATGAAGGCATATACAAAATGTTTGGTTGACAAATTCAAGCATTAGTTGATGATAGCTCAAATCAATGTGAGCTTTGGTACTGAAGATTTTCTCATCTTCATTACAGGGCTTTGCTTGGTTTGGCAGGATGGCTTCAGGGATTCCAGAGATTCAGGTAGATCATGAAGGTGTATGTCAGGGATGTGCTAGTGGACAAAATGTCAAGGGACCATTCCCATCTAGTAGCAATAGATCTAATGAGATTCTTCATCTTATTCATTCTGACCTTTTTGGGCCCATGCTAGCGACATCTCTTGGAGGATATCTACACTATGTTATTTTTGTTGATGACTTCTTTGATAAGACCTGTATATTCTTCTTGAAGGCCAAAGATCAAGTTTTCAGTATATCAATTAACCTCAAAGCTCTAGTGGAAAATAAAACTAGAAAGAAGATCAAGGTCTTGAGGACAGATAATGGAGGAGAATACACTTCAAATGACTTTAAGGAATTTTGTAAGGAAGCCGACATTAAGAGGGAGTTCACTGTTCCATACAACCCTCAACAAAATGGAGTTGTCGAGAGGAAGAACAAGACCATCTTGGAAGTAGCCAAAGCCATGATTCATGATAAAAGACTTCCTATATTTTTGTGGGGAGAAGAAACAAATACTGCAGTATATGTCCAAAATAGAAGTTCTCATCGAGTCTTCAGGAACAAGACTCTAGAAGAATTTTTTTCTGTTTTGAAACCGAAAGTTGGACATTTGAGAATATTTGGCTGTCCTGTCTACATTTATGTACCTAAAGAGAAAAGATCCGAAGGAGAAAATATCAAACCTAGAAGCTTCTGGTAAGAAAGGTACATTTGTTGGATATTATGAAAACTCTAAAGCTTATAGGATATATGTGCCAGGACAAAAGAACATTGAGTTCAATCAAGATGTGACCTTTGATGAAGTTGTTGCTCTTGGAAAAGCTAGGGACTTTCCTGTCCCTGCTAGCACTAAGAGAAGAGATGATACTATTGATGAAGTTGTAGAGGCATCCATGCCAGAACCTGACCTTCCAAATGGCCCTATGGCACCTTTGGATCCTTTAGATCCTCTTTATGATCTACAAAGAGATATCAAGGATATGCTGCATTGATGAGCAATATCATACAATCTGAACCTACCAACTATGCCATGACAGAGGCATATAAGTCCATTATGAAAAATGATGTATGGGAGGTTGTTCCGAGTCTTGAAGGGAAGTTTGTAGTGGCTTCCTAGTGGATATACAAAATCATACATGCAGCTGATGGTAGCGCTAAAAAGTTCAAGTGAGGTTCGTAGCTAGAGGATTCTCCTAGAAAGAGGGAGAAGATTATGATGAGATATTTGCACCTGTTCCTAGATACACTACCATCTGGTCTATCATTGCTCTAACTGCTAATCAGGGTTGGAGTCTTCATCAAATGGATGTGAAGACCACTTTTCTTCATGGCATGCTCAAGGAAGAACTGTACTTGGAACAACCTTAGGGCTTTGAAGAACATGACAGGGAAACCCATGTTTGCAGGTTGAAGAAAGCCCTCTACGGATTGAAGCAAGCCCCTAGGGCTTGGTATGCTTGGATAGATGGATATCTAATAAAGCTTGTATTCAACAAAAGCAATGTTGATCCCAACCTTTACTTCAAAGTTGTTCAAGGTATGCCTTTGATTTTTGTTTTATATGTTGATGATTTGTTCATAATAGGAGTAGAGCCTCTGATCATCCAATGTAAGAGGGAGCTTGCCTCTGAATTTGAGATGAAATATCTTGGGTTGATGCAATATTTATTGAGCTTAGAAATGTGGCAGAAACCAAGAGAGATCTTCCCCAAGGAAAATGCACTGTCAAACTCTTGGAGAGATTTGGGATGGTGGACTGCAAATCCATTGCCACACCTATGGAGGCAAAGTTCAAGAATTTATGTGGTGATTGTAACCCAACACCTGTGGGTAGTGTATATAAGAGAAATTTTTTCTCCTAGATGGTCCTCAACTAGTAGCCAACAACCACTTGCAGCCACCAGATAACTCGATGTGCCAATATCTTCGCCACTTGAGCCAGCCATGTGGTCCCTCGCCCACTTGTTATTATTGTATGTTTGAAGGTGGGCCTCTCGACCTCGAAGGTATGGATTTTCATTGGTGTAGTTGAGTAATTTTCCTTAGTTGTCATGAGCACTTTTTGGCCTGGATTGGTGGGGGTTTTTCAATGGAAAGAGTGGGCTATGTTTGTACTCTTGTCTCCACTGTTCAATTCCGTGGTTAGCCTTGTATCCTAGTGCCGTGGGATCTCCTTTATTGGCCACTAGCTTTTGGGGTTGGTACTACTTGGAAAATCTCAACTTTGGTTGCGTGGTCCCGCTTCCCGACACCACATACATCACCGCCCTTCCACTTATTTTAGCCCTATTCATCACTTTTCCCATCAGGGTCCATATGTGTCCACTGAGTCCACATAGGGTTGGCCTTCCCTTCCCCTTGTCCATACCTTGGGTCGGGCCTGGAACAATGCCCGGAGGTTGATGCAACTAAAAAGAAAAAGAAAAAGCATAATTTGGCCACTCTCAACAGGAAATGTACCACGAAATGCAAACGCTGCCTAGGGCATACAATTTTAGCACATGAGCAAAATTCAACGTGAGCTCTACCCCTTATCCATGGTCGTCACCCTAGTTCCTATGGGCCCTAGATGCACCCCCTCCATCATTAAGGAACCCATGATTGTCCCAACCCCTGGTGTGCGATGAACTGCCCCACCTTAAGGGGGTATCCACTGCTATATATTACACATCATGCTCTCATCCCCTAGAGCCCCGAGCAATTATAAAGAAAAATCGATCAAAGGAAAAAAGCATATGAAGAAGGGTGAAAAAACAAAGGCCGGGTAACTTCTGTACCACGATTTGCCCCCTCTTGCACTCATATACCTAGGTGTGGGCTTCCCTCATTATAGCTACCTTGCACTATAACATGTGGTCTGAATGATTCCCCTGATGCCCACTTTGTTCCATTACTATATCATTGCCACCTACCACATGAGGGATGTACCATGAACATGTCACCCCCTTTAGAGGTTGAAACCACCAATGGGGTCCTTGATGAACCCCCTATTGAGCTTGGAGACATTTGTACATGCCAAAGCCCACTATGGAAGAGCATGCCACCATGAAGGGCCCCATTGGTTCCATGACTTATAAGCACTTTTACTTGATTATCTTGATGATTTGTTGTATTGGAGGGCAAGGGAACACATTGGATCTTATGCAGGATTGCAGGTGGATCTCCATTTGGGGCTTGGTCTCCCTATGGGGTCCTAGACCTCCATATGGCCACATTGGTACTTGTAGGGTGAGCATTGAGATCCATGGGCCTCCACCATAGTAGAGAGTACTTCATGGATCCCCAACACCACTCGTTGATTGCTCCTTTTCCACCTTTTGGATGAAGATGATGCACCTGGTTCACCATGCCTAACCAACTCCACACATGCACCATACACTTGACAGATGTTCTAGGGTCTAGAGGAGGTCTCCCACTACAGAGGGAGGGCTTATGTCATCATCCTAGCCCTTACAAATAGTCTACAAGCATTTTCAATCCACTTGGAGACCCATGAGGATGTCCTTGTGCCTGCACACCCACTTGGGAGCACCACCTTGTCCACTATGTTTGGAGTCCAGTTTTAAATTATGGCACCCCTTGGACTTCATTAGGCCTCCTCAAAAGCACAACGATTCATTATATTGATCATTCTGCCCTCTTGTGAGGATTATTGTTGTTTTATTGAGCTATTTTGGTGGGTTTGTCACCAAAAATATTGTTATTATGTACATTATTTTACTTTAGGGGCATTATTAGTCCAAATTAGGCCATTGGAATCCCTTAGAGTATTGTATAAATAGAAGTGAGATGATTCATTTTCATCATCATCACTTGGATTGGATTAATATCACTTATGAGATTTTCACACTTTTTGCTAGGATGAAGTTTTGGAGCTTTTCATGATGCGCTATCATGTTTGGATTTCACTATTGTCTTTGGAGCTTCTCTAATGCGAAGTTGATAAATGGATATACTCTCTCTCTCATGTAAGTCAAAATTTTGATGCTATTCTTGTTATCTTACAACTTAACTACATGTATGTTGTTATCTTTATTTTTGTATGGGCTAAATGTAGTGTGAAATTCTTCTGGGACCTTCAAGAAGTGATTAAATGCATGTGTTGACCTTTGAGGGATTGGGCGAAATAAGGCACTGATCCTCGTATCTCTTTGGTCGTCAAAATAACATTTCTTTTCTTCATTTCTTCCGATTCTAGGCCTAACCCAAAAGGTCTCTTAGGGGATCACACAAATTTATTTGTAGCCATCGAAACACCTTGAAATTTGGTCCACAACTCCATTGGGGTCTTCTCAAGGGGTCCTCCAAATTTCAAGCAATTCCAACAGTGGAATCTTGAGATATTGCAAACCCTAGCTCGAGGATCATTTCTCTCCCTAGGTTGATTTGGGTTAGTGTCCTCATTTGGATCATTGCATTCAAATTTCAAAAGAAAATTAGTCCTTCGATCCTATTCTCCCCCCTAATGAGGTCAAGCCCCTCTTTGAGTGATCAGCTCCATACCCTTGACCTAGTCTGGGTCCACTTGGCTTCTTTGTGGTCCCACAAATCTACAACTCAAATTCCACAAGGATTACTTGGAAGCTATTCCTTCATTGGGATCCTCGAGCCTAGGAACCTTCTTGTCAAAGCATATTCCTTGAACCTAAACTCAAGAATCCCCTTAGCCCTTCCTAGAGAGCCCATCACCTTGCTTTTCAAACAAGTAAGCCATTTATTTGAGCCTCTCTTGTGAATAGGCTTTAGGAATCACCCCTCTATCCAATCGCTGATCTATTCATCTTTGTGATTCCTCTTATATTAGGTTTCCTCCTATCAGTGAAAGTCCGTAAAGAGCAGGGAGCCTTAGCTGAGGTGATAGTGGGTTATCGCTCCATGGTTGCCCTTGACCTAATAGTTGCTTTATAGGATCCCATCCTAAGACCCTTACTAGTTTGAGTGGTAACAATGATGCTGCGGGACCAGATCTAGTGGATCCTTTATGTACCAACAACTGATTAGAGCTTTGATGTTTCTGGTCAACACTAGACCAGATATATGTTTTGTTATTAACACCTTGAGCCAGTTCGTGGTGAAACCTTTGCATGCTTATTGGGTGGCTGCAAAACATGTGTTGTGATATCTGCATGGGACAATCAATCATGGATTGAGGTATGTCTCTAGTGATGATTTGAGACTTCATGGGTATACAAATGCAGATTGGACTTGGGAGTGTTATAGATAGAAAGAGCACATTAAGGTGCCGCTTTAGCTTGGGATTTGCCATGATTTCTTGGATGAGAAAGAAGTAGAGATTTGTTGCTCTCAGTACAACCGAGGTAGAATATAATGCAACTAGTATGGCTAGTTGTGAGGTAGTGTGGCTGCAAAAGCTCCTTCCGGAGCTATTTGATCATGTGTTAGATACGGTTTTGATATTTTATGACAATCAAAGCTGGATCAGACTTTCGGAGAATCCAGTGTTTCATGATAGATCGAAGTGTGAGAATTCAGAGACCCAAATCCCTACTACAGCAAACTGATATTACTTTTCCTACTTGTTAATTCATGCAAGTTATTTACTGTGTTACACTGTAAATATCGAAGTAAATATGATTGGTGCCTTCATTAATTAAATTATATGCGGAAACATTAATTAAATTATATGCGGAAACAAGAATTGAGCAAGAACAAATAACCACACACACAATTGACACCATTGTTTTTGGACAAATGTCCTTGGAAAAACCCAATGCGGGAAAATCAATGCAACAATTGAGGGTTTGTATTATTATGCAATAGTTGCTGAATACAATCTTTGGATGCCTTATTGGCTATCCAATATAGAGAATCTGACTGGCAGAGAAATTAGTGAGAAATACCTCACACTATCACTGGGGAATTGACACTGATCCAGGCCCTGGATGGCTAGCCCCATGTTGGCTTTGCGCAGCCTCCGTGTCAACCTCTCTGGGGTTTGCATCACCTCTTCCACGAATCTTTTGCTGTCTTGGAACTTCGTTCCTCTGGCCCTTTGGTCTTACACCCCAACTTCTGGCTCTCGAACTCGACTTCCCAGATGAATCTCAAACTCCCTCTGAAGCTCCGTGCTTCTACGTGGTACTGCGCTGCCCCTTCTGGATCTCTCTCTACCTTCTCTGCAATGTATCTCTGGATCAGGAAACTCTCCAACCGAAAAACTATCCTTGCCCCTCACTGCAAGAATTTTCCTCGATGACTTCTCTGGCCACTGTGACACTGCTCTCTTGAGAAATCGATCTCTTGATCTCACTCGATGTATTTTCCAAATGCCCATCGAAGTCCTTATAATCTTCTCATTAAGTAATCAACGACCCAAATTAAATTCTAATCAATGGCTCAGATCATATTGACTTGATCTTCGTCTTTTTCTAGAAGTTTCACACCTAGTTTTATTAATACCCTTTAATTATTTTAATTTCCTAAGTTTAGGCTTAGGCATCCATTAAAAATAATTAATAAAACTGTCTCCGGGTGGAATTTCCCATAATGATTTATGGGTATTTTGGAATACATGTGCCCTAGCTTCCTTGCAAATTTTGAGGCTTAGAGCACATCCTATGCTACTAGAAATCAACAAGAAGCACATTGAGATCAAGCACCACTACATCAGAGATATGGTACAGAGTGGAGCAGTGAGGCTCCAACACATTTCAACATATAAGCAGCTTGCAAACATTCTCACCAAGCCCTTGCCCAAAGTGAAGTTCTTGTTCTTCAAATATCAACTTGGAGTGTAGGAGAATGTATCCCTCCTTGACAGGGAACACTGCTGATTAAGAGCATTGGGCATATGCTCTTCCCCCAGTGTTAATATTAGTTAACAATGGTATGTTCTATGCTTTCAACAATTTCTTCAATGTCCTTTTGTTAGCCCAATGACAATTTCCAATAGCAATCACATTAATCATCACATTGATAGAAGCTGTAGATAGAACATAAACAATAGAAGCAGAAGACAAGCCAAGACAAGAGAACACTAGAATTTGGTGAATGCCAGGGGAAAACCCCAAGATGGAGAAAGCCTTTTGATCAATTCTTCTTATTATTATATCAAATGTTTGGCAGAGAGAGTACAATAATGTAAAGTCAAAGTCAGAATGTCTTGCCAATTCACTGTCTAAAATAGCCCAGTCAAATTTGCAATTCTGTCCCTGGTCAACAACAGTGAAATCAACAACAGTGTGTGCGCTAACCAGTCAATGGTCAAGGGTCAAAGTAGCTCTTTTGCAACTCGCTCAAAGTGCATCCAACTTGGTCTCCTTAGCTGGTCAAAATCAACCCAAAATAGTCAACTTTGGAATAGTCAAACAAAAGTCAACCCTATGGTCAAACATTCTTGTAGTCAACACAGGTCAAGCAACCCAAAAAATCTCGGTATTTGTGCCAATGAATGCGGTCTGCTGAAACAAGAAGTTTGCCACAAAAATCACAGTCAAACTCAGTCAAACAACCCTTGGTCAAAACATGCATCAGTTCTGAAATTCGTCCTCTTTTAGCCACACATGTGAGAGAAGGAGTTGCTCCTGCAATTTGTACGACCCAATCAGATGAGGAGAGAGAAATGATGAATTGTGATGATGCCAAATGAACTTTGAGGTCTCTCTTATTTATACAAGTCGTTGAGGGTCGAAAGACATGTCCATTGGGCTTCGTGAGCCTACATGATGATGTGGCCGACGTTGCTAATTTGCACGTGTGGGCTTGACCTCAAAAACATATTTTTCCTTGTCGAAATTTGATGATCTTTAGGTCAATTTTGGTCCTCTTGAAAAGAGGAATTCAATGCAATAATCATCTCCATCAAATGAGTTGTCCAAAGTGGAATTTGTCCCTAGTTGCCAATTTTAACAGTCCCTCTCAAGTAGGGAGTCTTACACCTGCCAATCCGTCCATCATCATGCCATCCTGTCATCATGTACCATCACTGCATTTGGTCTCAACTTTGTTGAACATTGATGTAATAATGAAGAAGGATCAATCAAGAGTAAGTCACAAGACCTTGCGACTCTCCACTGACAAAAGTTAGTCCAGGGGTAGAACACCAATCGGATTTGATCCCAGATCAAGTTGTTGAACACCATGCATCCTAAACATAGGGACTACGATAGTACACGATTTGTCCATCTGTAGTGCTATGGTCCCTATCCACTTTTCCCAACTCATTAGCTAGATGAGTGGTACTTCCCATGAGTCCCGAACTACATGGGTAGGATGTATGTTGGGGCATCTACAGGAGAAGGTGAACCACTAATTCTATGCATGTATCATCAACTATAGGGGAAGGTGAACCACTTACCCTATGCTCTTATATATCATCATGGGGTGTCACAGGGGAAGGTGAACCACCCACCTTGTAGGCAACATACCTATAGTGGAAGGTGAACTACTCACCCTATGGTTGCTCATAGCTCCAAGAAGTACCCCAGGCCCCCAGGAGCTCCCAGAGCTCTATGTCCAACTCAAGCGAGACCCTCATGGAAGGGTCGTTCCACGACTCCAAGTCTCTCGCGGAAGGCTATGAATTTGACTTTCCCTAAGTGCTTTGTGAGGATGTCATCAACTTGCTCATTAGTCCTGATGTGTTGGAGCCTTATTGCTGCCCGTTGTACCATATCCTGGATAAAGTGGTACTTGATACCAATATGCATGGAGTAGTCGTGGAACATAGGATTCTTTGAAAGGCGAATCCCACTCTGGTTATCACAATAGATCACAGTGGTATCTCTAGCACGTGCTAAAATAGCTCACTGAACAGCTTCCTCAACCAAACAACTTCACAATAGGCCATACTAGCTGCAATGTATTTGGCCTCAATGGTGCTTAGAGCAACCGATTTCTACTTCTTGCTCATCCATGAAATCGAAGTAGATCCCAATGAGAAGCAACATTCTAACGTGCTCTTTCTATCCACCACATTGCCAACCCAGCCAACATCAGAATATCCATCTAGCCTCAAATTCCCGACAGTGTATCTTAGCCCATAGTTGATTGTGCCATAGAGATATCTCAAAAGATTCTTAGCAGCAATCCAATGTATGTGATGAGGCTTAACCATAAATTGACTCAAAGTATTCACAACGAAGCATATGTTCGGTCAGGAGTTTAGCAAGAACATCAGGGCCCCCACAAGTTGTCTATATTCAAAAGGGTTTGCTAATTTGGGCCCAACAACGCTTCCACACAACTTGTTGAAGTTGAGTTCCATCGGAGTAGACACAAACTTGCAATCCACCATCCCACATCTCTCTAACAACTTCACAATGTATTTTCCTTAAGAAAGGAAAATCTCACTCGGCTTTTGCCAGACCTCCAAACCTAGGAAGTAATGCATTTGTCCTAGGTCCTTCATCTCGAACTTGGAAGTCAACTCCCTCTTGCATTGATAAATGAGAGGGTTTACACCAGTCAGAAAGAGATCATCAACATAAAGGACCAAAATAAGAGGCATGTCCTTTTCAACTGGAAGTATAAATTACGATCAACATAGCTCCTTGTAAATCCCTGCTTCACAAGATAACTGCCAATCCTCTCATACCAAGACCTAGGGGATTGCTTCAACCCATAGAGAGCTTTCTTCAACCTGCATACATGTGTCCTTCGATCCTGTACCTCAAACCTCTGAGGTTGTTCCAAGTAGACTTCTTCCTTAAGCGAGCCATGCAAGAAAGCAGTTTTGACATCCATTTGATGTAGGCTCCATCCTTGGTTGGCAACAAGAGCAATAATAGATTGGATAGTGGTATATTGGGCAACCAATGTGAATATCTCATCATAGTCCACTCCTTCCTTTTGAGAGAAGCAATAAGCAACAAACCTGGCCTTATATTTTTCAGCACTCCCATCAGCTACATTTTTTAATTTGTAAAGCCATTTTGAGGTGTCCACGGACTTGTCCTTAGGTCTAGACATTGTATTTTAATAATTTTATTATATTAAAGTGACTTTATATTTTTAAAGTAACTTTATGAGAAAAAGTTACGTGGTACAAAATGTTATTAAAATGACTAGGGAGTCTCATTAATGAAGGGGGAGACATAAGAGGGGATCAATGGGAGATTAGATCTCCACCCTTGATCAAGGATAGCTGAGATCTAATCTCAGCCCTTGATATTGGATAGGTCTTCTCATCCTTATGGAGACTAAAAAGGAGGAAAAAGGCAAATGAGAGCTCATTCTTCATGTGCAAAGTTGGAGAATTGAGGAGAAGAGGAGGAAGGCTGAGATAGCAAGTTTTGCTGAAGGGGAGAGATTGTACAGCAGCGAGGAAGACAAGTTCAGGCATGCATTCCCAGGCTGAGACACAGGCATGCAAATTGAGGCAGCTACATCAGTCATCAGTACACAAATCGAGGAAGAGTCAGCATGTTTTTCGAGGGGCTGAGGGCAGAGACTCAGCACATTTTTGCGGCAAGCACAGGCCCAAAAAACGAGGAGATATCAGAGGTTTGTCTGTGCTAAAATCGAGGAGAGATTCCTCTTCTGACAGTGCAGATTTTGAGGAAGAAATTTGCTGGTATAGGGCACAAAATTTTAGGTCTGAAGTCAGATTGACATGCATGAATTTTGGGGTTCAGAGTGCTGAATGTGGCATGATTTCTGAGGAAGAAAAGTCTGAACGGTGGTATGCATTCTAAGAGCAGTGATTGCCGGACAGTGGCATAGGCTTCAAGGACAGTGGCATGATTTCCTAGACAGAAACAAGGAGAGATAAATACACTATGATGTATGCTGTAAAAAATTCTCTGAGAAGTACAAATAAGATCCTCTTCAAAATGGTTTTCCCTTCATGGTTTTTACAAGGTCTGTGATTGACCAAAAATCAGTGTCCAAATTTATTGTGTATGCATGTTCATTTTTATCAGCTGAAAGTGAAAGTGAAAAAGTAGCAGTAGCCTTTTAGTGTTTTAATTGCAATTTGTATTCAAGTTTGAATATCAGCAATTAACCATGGGATGTGGGCATTAAACTTGTCATGCAAAACAAATTGAAAATGGGGTAGGTTACAGGACACATAAATTTCCCACAGACATCTCCTCAAAATAGTGCTTGAATCAAGTCAAACCTCAAAAGATAGCACATGTGAGACCTCCAAGTGAAACATCCCCTCAAAAAGTCATGGAAAAGTGTGCAAAGATGCCTCAAATGGTGGACATCTTCCTCAAATCAAGTGTGAAGCAAGTGTATCCATGAAATAAGGCATAAAAATTATGAAGAACACATGTGGAATGCCATCAATGATCAACAAACTCCATGAAGAAAGGGGGCAGCACCTCATTCTCCAAAAATGGCCCTTGTGAACAATAATGCACGAGGAGGTGTGTGTGGTGGTCAAATAAAGTGGAACACTCAATAATAAGGCATAGAAAACCACTCAAGCTCAATGTCCAAGATTTAACTACCCTCCATAAGTGTACCAAGGGATAGCTTCATAAAGTAGGGGATCAATCCATCATGGAATAATGTGCAATGTGTTAGATGCAAGCCATGTATCACCATCAATCCAAATACCAAGTTATCTACATGATCAATCAATACATCAGGAAGAGGAATGACCTCGCAAAAAGATGCATGAAATGATCCACCTCCTAAGCAACCAATACACATGTGAAAAACATTCATAAGAGCTAGGGAAATGGAATAATAAATCACTCATCAAAGTAATAAACGATATAAAAGAAGAGGGGATTTAGGCATAACACTCTATTGCACGATGAAGCCCACTGAATGAAAATGCCAATATAATGTCAAATTAGCTCAAAAGTGCTCGGGCGTCTCATCAAGGGAGTCAAATATCCTTATATCCAATCATCTAGCTTAAATTAAGGCTAGAACATCACATGACCAAGTGTAATGCTAGCTCTGTATGATAAACAAGTATACCAAGGTTCATGCAAAACACCATAAAAATATCCATGACTACATCATCTCATCAACTATCAACCAAAGGATCAAAATCACGAAGTGAACTCACAACCCCTAGGTGATCCAAAGCCCCATCAACCTGTAAGCCTGTCATCGTGATAAAAATCCCAAGTGTAGTGAAAAAATTCACTAGGGTAAGCCTTGTTACCGCTCAAACTAGTAGGGGTCCTAGGAGGGGATCCTATAGAGCAGCAACTAGGTCAAGGGGCAACAATGGAGCGATAGCCCACTGTCACCTCAACTAACGCTCCTTGCTCTTTACAGACTTTAACCGATGTGAGGAGACCTAGTATATTATTATTATTATTATCTAATTTTAAGGTCATGGCCAAGCTAGACACCACGTTGGTGTATGAGACCCCCTTGTTTGTGGGACAAGGGACCCACCTCCGCACAGTGATCTGACTGCTATTTCTACGAAGGCATACGTACTCTACCCCCCTCTGGTTTTGAAACTGTGACCTCTTAGGAGGAAACACATGCTCTTAACCATTAGGTCCACTCAAGCTGTATTACGAGGAATGATGAATCTATGAAAGAATAAGAATTGATTCCCAAGGCCTATTCACAAGAGAGGCTCAATTAGATCGCTTGCTTGCTTCAAAAGCAAGGTGGTGGGCTCTCTAGGAAGGGCTAAAGGGATTCTCGAGGCTAGGGTTTGGGAATATATTTTGTGAAGATGATTGCAAGACAGGGGAATCCTTGTGGAGAGTTGGCCTTTATGTGATCTTTGTGAAATTAGAGTTATAGAGTTGAGGGACCACAAAGGACCAAGTGGACTCAGAATTAGGTCAAAGGTATGGAGTTGATCAACCAAGGAGGGCTTGACCTAATGATGGAAGAGAAGAGGATCAAAGGACAAATTTTCTTTGAAGATTGAAATGCAATGATCCAAATGAGGACACTAACCCAAATCAGCGTAGGGAGAGTAATGCTCCTCGAGCTAGGGCTTGCAATATCTCGAGATTCCACCGTCAGTTTGTGCTCAAATTTGGATGACCCCTTGAGAAGGCCCCAATGCAGTTGTGGACCAATTTTCAGGCTATTTGGATGGCTATAGAAGATTTCAGTGGATGCCCTAGATGACTCTTTAGAGTTAGGCCTTGAATTTGGAAAAATGAAGAGAAGAGAGGTAAATTTGACCACCAAAGGGATACGAGGATCAATGCCTTATTGATTGGGCTTAATGGAGTCAAGATACACATGGATCAAGAATTTTCGTGAGCTAAGGAGCCCTAATTGATCTTTGCCAACTTCTCGAAGGGCAACAACTAGGTCAATAGGGATTTCTACTTCAAATTTGTCAAAGAGATGAAGTTTCAAGGCTTAAAACCTATTGGGTGCCTCTAGGAACATTCACCCACTCTCTTCAAGTACAACACATGCATTAAATCACTTATTCAAAGTTCCCAGAAGAATTTCTTATTTACTTTAACTCATACAAGAATAATGATAGCCATAACATGCAGTAAACCAATAAAATAACAAGAATAGCATCAAAATTCGACTTACATGAGAGAGAGAGTATATCCATTCATCAACTTCGCATTAAAGAGAAGCTCCAAAGACAATATCGAAAATTCAAACATCATAGTGCATCAAGAAAGCTCCAAAAAGTACATCCAACAAAAGTGCGGAAATTTCTTTAGAGATACCAATCCAATCCAAGTGATGATGATGAAGGTACAAGGTTAACCCCGAAATCGGGCAATGGAGACAAGAGTGCAAACTTAACCCACTCTTTCCACCGAATTCCCCTACCAATCCATGCCCAAAAGTGCCCATCACGAGTAAGGGAAATTAGTCAACTATACCAATGAAAAGCCATACCTTCAGGGTCGTGAGGCCTACCTTCAAACATACAATCATAACAAGTGGGTGAGGGGCCACATGGTTGGCTCAAGTGGGTGAAATAATGACACATCGGGCTATTTGGTGGCAGCAAGGGGCTGCTGGTTGCTAGCAGAGGACCATCTAGAAGAAATTTTTTCTCCTATATATGCTACCCACAGGTGGTGGGTAATCTCTGGCTCCAACTGGGACATGATCTCTCGGGAAAGTGCGCGAAGCTACTCGAACAGGAGGTCATGAGAACATCAACAATCTCTTGGAACCACAAACTTGTTAACTACACATATCAAAGACCAAGCACATGGTGAAACATGTTTTTGTGGAGTCTTATGATCACCCATGCTTAGTATTAGGTCGTAAAATCAACAGGAAAATAAAATTACGCAATTTTTTAAATCTAAATGCAATTAATCTACCATGGTAATATCACATGATTTTAGTTCTAACGAGAAAATCAACATGCAATGCATCCTACCCTAACATTCATGATACACCATCCAAATGCTAAGTGTAATCATAGACCCAATGCAACCAATATATCATCTAGTCAATACGAAAACAATTGCCCTTCTGCTTAAGTCATGCGATAGATCCAAAGGCATGAGTGACAACATGGAAGGTCACAAGGGTGGAAGGTGGGAAAATGAAATGACCACGTGCGGAGTACCATGGGGGAAGAGGGAGCCAAGGGGAGCAATCTATTGCACAATATCCTTTCTTCCAACCAAAAGATAGAGATATCAACAATCATGCTCATAAACCTCTGATGGATAACAATCTCAGGCATATTGTAACAAACTAAATTTATATAAAAATAAAAATAATGTAAAAACAACAAATAAGATTAAATGATTAATTAGTTAGCAATTAATGAAAAGGTATGTCCCTTAAGGACATAATTGTTGATTTGGGGTAGCATTAGATGTGCTCTAGCCATGAAAATTGGTGGAGAGGCTAAAGCACATGAGATCTCCAAGACTAAGAAATGGTTTGCACAGATTGTACATGGTTTGGGAGATGGTAAAATAATTAATATTTTTAATGGAGTTCCTAACTCTAAACTTAAGAAAAATAAAACATTAATGGGTATTAATATAAAATTAGGTTAGAAGGTTCCAAAAGTCATGGATCAAGCCAAATCTAATCTTAGTCGTTGATTAGAGATTTAATCTCGGCTGTTGAAGGACCAACGAGAAAAGTATAAGAGGAGGCTTGAGGGTTAGTTGGAAGACACATCGGAGTGATCAGTCATTCATTTTGCTAGAGCGGGGTTTCTAAGCAAAGTTGAATCAGTGATCAGCAGCGAGGAGCAGTGAGTATGAGGCAGAGAGGCAGAGACAGTACTGAGAGACCAACATAGAAGGAGAGAGAGCAAGAGTAGCAGCTAGTTCAGGCCATGCAGAGCTCAACAGAGACAACACAGAGGCCAGAAGGACTGCGTCATCGACGCAGAGGCTGCTGGAGTGACGCAGAGGGTCCCAGAGGCTGCGCAGTGCCTTAGAGGGCTGACGCAGAGGGTCCTGGGGCTGACACAGGTCAGCAGGAGGCTGACGCAGAGGCCAGAAGGGCCAACGTTGAGCTTCAGTTGTGCCGAAGAGGGTTTCGTGGGACAGGTTTTCTGAATACTTGTTTCCGAATATAGAGGTATTGCTTCTGTGTATTTTTCTCTGTCTGGTGAGCCGGTTAGGCACCTAGTTGTACTCAAGGAAATACTACATAATAATAAACCCTTAGAATAGCTGCATCGATTTTCATGCATTGGGTTTTTCCAAGGACATTTGTCCAAAAATAATGGTGTCACTTGTGTGCTTGTTTTCTTTCAGCTGATGATTTGTAGATGTTGTGACTATATTGTGTTTATTTCGGTATTTAAATGTTTCAAATAACTTGTTTAGAATTTACAAGTAGGAGAAATAAACCAGCAGAATACAGATTAATTTTCTAACGGATAGGCTTGGAAAATTCAACATGATATTAGAGCGTGGTTGTAGATCACAGGAGAGCTGAAGGCATCAACTAAGCAGAGCATTTGTAGTAGAATCAACTCTCCCTAGTGACAGTAGCTGATCCTTGCAGAAGCAATAGAGGAAGGGTTGACGCAGAGGGGTTGCGTCATCAGTTTGGGCCATAGAGAGGCCAACGAAGGGGCTGAGGAGGGCAGGGAGGGGCTCACACAGAGACCAAGAGGGTTGACGCAGTTGCTAAGGAGCTATTTTTGCTGTAGCCGGGATTGCGCAGAGCTTAGAGGCTCAGTGCTTCAGTTGCTGGGGCGAAGGAAGCTGTGGGCAGTGTGCGAGAGCGAAGCTGGTGGGGTACTGTGGTCAGAACAATACCTAACAGGGAAAGACCAAGGTAGAGGGAGTTGTTGCTGAGGCGGATTTCTAGCCAAGGAATCTAGATCAGTGTTGCAGTTGCACAAACGATTGGAGAGGGGCAACTTGACGGTTGGCAGAAGAATTTCCAGGAGGGAAATCGGGACTCGGAGGGAGTTCAGAAGAGAACTTCCAAATGGGAAGTAGAGAGACTCAGCAGGAGTCGAACCGAGAAATTCCGGACTGCAAGTAGAGAGACTCAGTAGGAGTCGAACTGAGAACTTCTAGGCGGGAAATAGAGAGACTTGGAGGACTCAACAAAAGAGCAGCTAGATGGCCGTGAATGGGATGAGAGATCAAGACACGCTGAACGAAGCGTCCAAGTTTGCGGTCTGGAATGCCCATTCTAGACAAACATCGTATCAAGGGCTTCGCCTTGAGAGTGATGGCTATCCCAATTGACTCGATAGCTAATGAAAGGTACGAGGAGGCAATGGCTAAGGTGAAGTGTATCATCCTTGATGGGGTCAAGGATCATGTGGTCCCACACATTGCCGAGAAGGAAACGACAGAGGAGATGTGGGACACTTTGAAGACATTGTAACAACATACTTCTGTGTAGAGGAAGATGCTCCTGGAGAATCAGCTAAGGTCATACCAGATGCAGAAGGGAGAGCAGATAGATGTTTTCCTCGGTTGGTTGAAGGAGATCCGTGACCAACTGACTTCCATAGGGGCCACGCTGAATCAGGAGTTGATGGTAAGGACCGCACTTAATGCAGTCTTTGAGGATTGGGAGACATTTGTCCAGAGCATACTGGGTAGGGTGAGTCTTCCAGATTGGGAAGAACTATGGGCGGCTCTTCGTCAAGAAGAGATTAGACGGCTGACCGAGATGGGGAGTAGCAGCAAAGGGGTTAGGATGAAGAAGGAGGAGGAAGAGGAGCGGCTCTAGCATCTACAGGAAAGCATGAGAAGAGGAAGAAGAAGGACCTCTCCTAGGTCAGGTGCTTCCACTGTGGGGAACTAGGTCACTATGCGAACCAGTGTCTGAGGAAGAAGAATAAGGGAGAGGCTTTTGAGTCTAAGGCAACGCTAGCGAAGGCGGAGAAAGAAGTAGAGGAGGATGACGATTGTACCATGAGTGCTCATGTGCCACTTGAGAAGTGGGGAGACATCGAGCTGTAGGGCTACAGGCGATGACGGATAGGATCCGTGAGGTACCCAACCTCTTGGATTATACCTTGCTATGGGAGCCCCGAGGAGAGAGTAGCAGGACTGGCGGATGTGGGTAGAGACGGATGCAGATGAAGTCCCCGTGCAACGCGAGGCTAGCACCCTGCAACAGTGCGAGAGGCATGGGAGTGTTGCACTAGTGCAGGATGGCAGAGAGAGGTGTGCAACGGTGCGAGATGCAGGGAGTTGTTGCAGTAGCGCAGAGGTCAGAAGAGGGAGCACTTGTTAGCGGCCGAGGGAGCTTCAGCATCGAGAGTGTTCCTAGCCTGACAGGGATGTCAGAAGTTGGGTGGATCAGTTACTTCTCAGTAACTGAGTTGCAGTGCAGTAGCAGTATGCAGTAGCACGATGCAACATGATGAGAGGGGGATGCAGTGTAGATGCAGTGCTGGGAGGATGGACTAGCAACAACACGGATTTAGAGGGAGCTACTGTACAGATGTAGCGGTGGCAGTGGCAGGGCCATGGGCAGCAGTACAGGATGCAGCCGTGCAGAGGATGTTGGGCGGGGAGGCCTAACATCAACACAAGTGTCGGTGCCGGATAATCAGTGTGATACTCAGTGAGGAGTATTACTAGAGCACAATCCTCGCTAAGAGGGAGTGTTGATTTGGTGTAGCATCAAATGTGCTCTAGCCATGAAAATTGGTGGAGAGGCTAAAGCACATGAGATCTCCAAGACCCATAAATGGTTTGGACAGATTGTACCCGGTTTGGGAGATATTAAAATAATTAATATTTTTAATGGAGTTCCTAAGTTTAAACTTAGGAAAAATAAAATATTAATGGCTATTAATATAAAACTGGGTTAGAAGGTTCCAAAAGTCATGGATTAAGCCAAATCTAATCTTAGCCGTTGATTAGAGATTTAATCTCGACCGTTGAAGGACCAACAAGAAAAGTATAAGAGGAGGCTTGCGGGTCAGTTGGAAGACACAAGAGTGATTAGTCATTCATTTTGCTAGAGCGGGGTTGCTAAGCAAAGTTGATTCAGTGATCAGCAGTGAGGGGCAGTGAGCATGAGGCAGAGACAGTACTGAGAGATCAGCGCAGAAGCAGAGAGAGTGAGAGCAACAACCAGTTCAGGCCACACAGAGGCCAACAGAGACAACGCAAAGGCTAGAGGGACTGCGTCATCCACGCAGACGTTGCTGGAGTGACGCAGAGGGTACTAGAGGTTGCGTAGTGCCTCAAAGGACTAACGCAGGCCAGTAGGAGGCTTACGTAGAGGCCAAAAGGGCCAGTGTTGAGCTTCAGTTGTGCTGGAGAGGATTTCGTGGGACAGGTTTTCTGAATACCTATTTCCAAATATAGAGGTATTGTTGCCATGTATTTTTCTTTGTTGAGTGACTCGGTTAGGCACCCAGTTGTACTCAAGGAAATACTGCATAATAATAAATCCTCAGAATAGCTGCATTGGTTTTCCCGCATTGGGTTTTTCCGGGGACATTTGACCAAAAATAATGGTGTCACTTGTGTCCTTGTTTTCTCTTCGATGATCTATATATGTTGTGACTGTATTGTGTTTATTTCGGTATTTAAATGTTTTAAATAACTTGTTCAGAATTCACAAGTAGAAGAAATAAACCAACATAATACATATTAATTTTCTAGAGGATAAACTTAGAAAATTCAACAATAACTGTTCATGAAAGGGTACTTACCTGACTATACATATAGGATCCTCATTCTCATTGTATCATCATTATTCATACATTTTAATATATAATATTTGTATTCTCAATGGATATCTTCATATTCCAAGTCTTTTGGGGTATTTAACGAGAAGTACGAACTTTGTGCACTTCATTTGGTATCAGAGCAGTTCGATCCTTTGGCCGCTTCACCATTGCACAAAGCTCATTCTCCGATCCAGGTCTTTGACCATCAAATTCGTCAACATCGTTGCCGTTTAAGCGTTTCGCTACCAGAATTTGGAGTTTCTCCATATCGCCATTTAGGTCTTTGGCCACTTACAAAAAATATTAAAAAAAAACTTGTGGCCATTATTAAAAAGAAAAAAACCAAAAACCTGAGTGAAATAGATATATAAAAAAAGGGAATTAAAAAAAAAGATATTACTTAGAATGCAAGCATTGTAGCTGTTGTACTTTTAACTACAAATAATGATTTCTAAATTCATGTTATTGAGTGAATTAGTAAGATTTTCCCAGATGCTATCATTGTTTGCAGGAAAAAATACAACAACTGTAATGCTTGCATTTGTGTTATGCAGCTTAGGAGAAAAAGAAAAAAAATATTGTATTATAAAAACTATTTAAAAAAACATTATAAAAAGAATTAGGAAAAAAATATATTATAAAAAAAAACAAAAGATTATATATTTGAAAGGAAAACTAGAGAAAAAAATTTAATTAAACAATATATTATTAATTAAAAAAATAAAAATAAAAAAATAAAACGAATTACTTGGGCTGTCGGCAGCCACCAACCGCACATTGCAGCCACCATCTACACCACGGCAGTAGACCACCTGCATCTCTCCGCTACGTTACAGTCTTCTATCGCATTGTGTTTCGTCGTTGTCTTCACCACAATCTTTAGCCCATCATCATAGCTTCGGTTACTAAAAGTATTCCTGTTTTGCATTCACTAACCATGTCTATCCTGACTCCTTGAATCCACCATTCACTGCGTTGACTATGGTTTGCTGATAGACAACTCTGGACACCACAACCTGTGCTCCACAACCATTCAGTCGATGTCACTCGTGTTGTTACTCAACCGGCACAATACCCTGTTCATTTTTACTTCCTTTAGCCGTTGCTCAATTTTTTTCTTGTCAACAACATCATCCCCACTATCGTTCTGTGCCACTGTTCAATGCAACTGAACTACTGCCAGACAAAACCCACGCCACATCTACTCAACGCTGTCACTGTTGTCCGACGGAAAACGCTATCGCTGTAGACTAGTTGTCAAACATAGTGCACACCATCACTGTTCAACAACAACCGCAACTGTTGTATTCTTGTTCCGCCAAACGACAGAGAAGCCGCTCTGTATCGTTGTCTTCTGCCACCACTGAAAACCCTGCTTGACGTTGTCTCAACCTTTCCCCTGCATCTAAATTCCCACACCGTCCCCTCTTGGCCGCTGATTGGTTCCGTCAAGGTGATAGGCTCTCAACCCACTGACTAGATCCATCTGCTCCCCTGTCTCTGCGTCCACGAATTTTGTTTTTTCTCCCGCGGGTCAGTTAATAGCATTTGGTCAAACAACGCACCGTTACATTTTTCAGTATGTCAAAAATTATATTTCATAACTATATATTATATAGTTAGATATAATATTCCATTATTAAATTATCTAATTAAATATTTATATTATATATATTATTATTCAATTTTTTTTTTTATATATAATATATTATTAAAAATATTTAATATATATATATATATTTAAAAAGGGGTTATATTAAGAAAAAAAAGGGTGATTACATAATACCTAAAGTCATCTCGACAAAACAAGATAGGATCAATCATTGAAAAAAAATTGGAGTTCAATTCTAAAATGACGAAGGGAGAAAGGTTTTCCTATAACGGTCTTTCACTTATAGATTGTAGAGTAGTTACATTAAAATGAAGTATCCAAGGAAGAGAAGTTAATGTCGCCATTAGCCCAAGCAACGATAAAAATTATATCAACATCAACTTGGAAAATTAGTTATTAATTCCAGAGCTAAGCATTGGTGTAAAGGAAAATATTTTTGACCAAAAAGTGTATAAAATTAGTGATCTAGAAGTGACAGTAGGTCATTACGAGCACATATCTCAATTTCATGTTGTAAGGAAAGATAGAAAGACTGACATCATACTCAGTCACTCTTGGTTTAAGGATTTGGGTACATTCATGTTAAACATAGAGAAACAAGTTTTGACGTTTCCTTATAAAGGGAAGATGGTCACGTTTCGAGACATACCAATTAAATCAAAATCAATAAAATTTTGATTAGAAGACCTTAAGGATATCTCAGACTTGATGTTTCAAGATAACAAAAAAATTATATCAAAGAAGCAAAAAGAGCTTGAAGAAGTCATCTGCAGCGAAAACAAAGAAATTTCGCGCCTCAACGATCACCAAGAAAAACTACTTGAACAAGCCAAGAAAGCTAAAGCATCAAAGAAGGAACCTAAGCAGCGTTTATTAGAACAAGAAGAAGAAAATTTACATTTAAAGAGCCTTGACTAAACATTATTAGAACAAATCAAGTGCTTAAAAGACGAGAAGCATGAAGGCCAAAATAAAGTTGACTCACAGAATGAGGAATGCTTACGTCTCAAAAAGCATAATCAAAATCTGCACAAACAGATTAAAAAAATTTAAGGACAAAAAGAGATCATTGACGAATAGGCTCAAAGGACTTGTCACAAAGGAAGCATCAAAATCTCCAAATGTAACAGTCCAAGTTGAAGAAACAAACATCAATACCACTAATCTCACATTTCAGGGAAATCCAAACCCTATTGAAGTTAAAACGTACTCAGAGGTTGTCGTTCAAACAGAGGACACCTCAAATAAGGATTCAGTAGTTAAGCCAACAACAACAATGCCTGATGGAAATCAGGAAACTGCCATAAAAACGTTCAAGGAAGTTCAAACAAGAAAAATTCCTTATCTACATCCGAATCACAAGAGTAGACACCTTAATAAATCTACAAATCTTTATTATGCAGAACATAAACAAACTTATGTTTCGAAGAATACTGAAATAAGCTCAATCCGATCATACGATAACTATTCACCACACATCTCCAAGGATCAAAAGATTTCCGAGAAAATTAATCTAGGATGGTCTGATCCGTTTTCAGTATGACAATTCTGTCTATCGCTCAGAACATCGTATCGTCTTGTATCAACAAAGATGAAAGTTCAGAAATAAGAAGATATTCCGATCAACAAAAGAGAACTCATCCTTCATCAGTAAGCTTTGAGGACAAAGCTTTTTGAAGGGGAAGGCAATGTAACAAACTAAATTTATATAAAGATAAAAATAATGTAAAAACAACAAATAAGATTAAATGATTAATTAGTTAGCAATTAATGAAATGGTATGTCCCTAAAGGACATAACTGTTTGTGAAAGGGTACTAACCTGGCTATATATACAGGACCCTCATTCTCATTGTATCATCATTATTCATACATTTTAATATATAATATTTGTATTCTCAATTGATATCTTCATATTCCAAGTCTTCTGGGGTATTTAACGAGAAGTACGAACTTTGTTCGCTTCACATATCATCCCCATTATGGTCCCTATCATTAATATCATGCTTTATGACCACCATAGGGTCATGACTGGGAGGAAACAAAGACCGATGACGAGGGGAGACACAAAAAACGGGCTGCTCATGATAATCATATTCACAATCCTGAGGGTATGAGGGGGAAGGAGGGATACATCTAATGGATAGTTCTTCCTTAGCATCATATTTAGGAGAGAAAAATGGATCATCAACAATTGTGATAATGTGAGAATGGCCAAGGCGAGGGTTCATGGATAATGTAGCTATGCGATTGGGATCCTGAGAAGGCATGGGAAAGCTAGGGCTTTGTTAGTGTCATTCCCGATATCATAAATGGGGCCTGCTATTCCTAATAAACTTCCTTTATACATGGGAAAGTGATGATCCTCTTTTTCAATGGTGTGAGTAGTTATATCATTATGAGTGATGTTCTGGAGAAAAGGAGAGTCAATTTCAATGTCATTTTTCGTGTTAGTGTCATGAATAGTGTCACTGTCAAAATGATGGTTTCCCAAATCCCATTTTCCCTCATTAATGCATAAGAAATTAGAAATGTCATCTTCAGAGGGAGCTACAGTATTCATATCCTCAAGCACCCTTTCTTGAATGAAATTCCCCACTTCATCGTGTTCATCCTCATGACCTTTCATAGGGCTTTCACTCATGCCATGCACTTTCTCAATCCTTAAATTTGCATCCTAAAAGTTTTCATCACAATCTTCTTTAGATTGGTTGCATATGTCCATATATTTCCTACTTCCATGATGATCCTCCACACTTAGATTTTCTTCAAGGTCATCTTGATTACATTCTATGAGACTTTGTGATTGATTACAATATTTTTCATTGATAAGATCAGTCTGAATATCAAAAGCACAGGTTTGGATGGCAAATTCAAAGAGATGACTAGGATCCCTCTCATAAGCACACATTATCATGTAGAGTTTTTTTGTGTTGCTCCATGAAACTTGAGCATGAATTTTTTTATCCATGTTCTCCAACAAATCTTCACAAAACTCAACATATTTGTCCACATTTTCTTGTAGTTTTTGCAGTTCTTGATCGTTGAGTTTCACAAAATTGAGAGCCATGGGTACTCTCTCCCTGACAACAGGCCATTTTTCATGATTTTGCATATTAGGATTAAATGGAGTCACGAGGTTGAATTGAAATGCCTTGATAGATGCTTGTTTCACCTTACAAGCATTAACCTTGAAGTTCAATGAAGAATTAGGGCTTCGTTCTTCCAATGGGAAGAATTAGGGCTTTGTTCTTCCAATGGAGTCGCCATATGATATATCAATAATGTTGTATGGGGAACAAGACACAAGTTTCATGTCCCTGACAACGATGCCAAAAATGCTAACGCTCAAACTAGCAGGGTTCCTAGAAGGGGATCCTATAGAGAAACTACTAGGTCAAAGGGCAACAATGGAGCGATAGCCCACAGTCATCTCAGCTAAGGCTCCCTGCTCTTTATGGACATTCACCTATGAGGAGACCCAGTATAGGAGGAATCACAAGGAAGGATGAATCTATGAAAGGTAAGAAGTGATTACCAAGGTCTATTCACAAGAGAGGCTCAATTAGATTGCGTGCTTGCTTCAAAAGCAAGGTGGTGGGCTCTCTAGGAAGGGCTAAAGGGATTCTTGAAGTTAGGGTTTGAGAATATATTTTGTTAAGATGATTCCTAGAACAAAGAATCCTCGTGGAGAATTGGCCTTTATGTGATCTTTGTGAAATTAGAGTTATAGAGTTGCGGGACCACAAAGGACCAAGTGGACCTGTTACCCACAACTTGTCGGTAATGTGTATGGGAGAAATATTTTCACCTAGATGGTCCTCAACCATCAGCCAACAACCCGTTGTAGCCACCAAATAGCTCGATGTGCCATTTTCTCTGCAACCTAAGCCGGTCATGTGGTCCCTCAACCACTTGTCATGAATGTATGTTTGAAGGTGGCCCTTCCTACCCCAAAGGTATGGCTTTTCATTGGTATAATTGAGTAATTTTCCTTACTTGTCATGGACACTTTTGGACATAGATTGGTGGGGGAATTCAGCGGAAAGAGTGGGTTAGGCTTATATTATTGTCTCCATTGCTCGATTACGTGGTTACCCTTGTATCCTAGTATTGTGGGGTGTCCTTTACTGACCATTTGGATTTTGGGTTGGCACTACATGGGAAATCCTGATTTTGGTTGCATGGTCCCGCTTCCCGATACCGCCTACATCACTCCCCTTCCACTCATTTTACCCCCATTCATCTATTTTCCCATCCAGGTCCACATGTATACACATAGGGCTAGCCTCCCCCTCCCCTTGTCAACACCTTGGATTGGGCCTGGAACAATACTGCAGAGGTTGATGCAGCTAAAAAGAAAAGTAAAAGCATAATTTGGCCACTCTCAACAGGAAATGTACCACAAAATGCAAAAGATGGCCGGGACATACAAATTTAGCACGTGGACAAAAGCTAAACATCAACTCTACCCCTTACCCATGGCCATCACCCTATTTACTATGGGCCCTAGATGAGCCCCCTCTGTTGTTAAGGAACCCATGATTGTCCCAACCCCCAGTGGGCAATGAACCGCTCCATCTTAAGGGGATATTCTTTGCTTCATCTCACACATCATGCTCTCCATCTCCTAGAGCCTCGAGCAGTTATGGATAGAAAATCAATAAAAGGCGAAAGGCATATGAAGAAAGGTGGAAAAACAAAGTTCGAGGTAACTCATGTATCACAATCTGCTACCTCCTACACTTTTATACCCAAGTATGGGCTTCCCCTGTTATAACTACGCTTGCACCTTGACATGTGGTCTGGATGTTTCCCTTGGTCCCCACTCCATTCCATTATTATATAATTTTCCACCTTCCACTTGAAGGATGCACCATGGACATGTCCCCTGTTTAGAGGTCGAAACGACCTAATAGGGTCCTTGGCTAACCCTCTATTGAGCTTGGAGACACTTATAAGGCCACTATGGAAGGGCATGCCACCATGAAGTGCCCCACTGGTTCCATGACTCGTAAGCTCTTTTACTTGATTACTCTAATGATTTGTTGTATTGGAGGGCATGCCACCATGAAGTGCCCCACTGGTTCCATGACTTGTAAGCTCTTTTACTTGATTATTCTAATGATTTGTTGTATTGGAGGGCAAGGGGATGCATTGGATCTTATGCAGGATTGCAAGTTGTTAAATTTGGCAACTAGGGCCAAACATCACTTTGGACAACTCTTATGAGGTAGTTGCTATTTTTCTTGGATTCCTCTTTCCGAGAGGTGTAGGATTGATCTAAAGATCATCCCATTCTAAAGATCACTGGCCGACCTTGTCAAGGTCGGCCAGTGATCAAGTTAGCCTCCTCCCACCTTCAACGTTGCATACAGATACAAGGTGCCTCCTCATTTTGGCATCTCATCTCATTCATCTTTCTCTTTCATCTTGATTGGGTACAAATTTCTGGGCCTCTCTCTCTCCACACTTGCGAAAGGAAGACTGTCTTTTCTAGTTGTTGCGTTGACCAGATTTGATTGAAATTTCAGCAAGTCAAAATTTCAAGATGTATACTTTGACCGACGTTGACCTCGTTTGACTTCGGTTTTGTGAGGGAGACTTCTGTTTGGGTAGGCCGTTGTTTTGGGCACACAAATCAAGGCAATTTGACCCCTGCGTTGACCGCCCTAATTCAGGTCGCTGTGTTGACTTTTGTTGACGAGATTTGGCTGGTTATTTTTAGACTATTTTGGGTTGCATTATCTTGTTGTTGGAGGTCGAGTTGACCAAGGTTGACTGAGCTATTTTGGAGGTCAATTTCAGCCCTATTGACCAACGTTGAATTTATCGTTAGGGCTTTTTGTTTCTGCTGTTTTGACTGATCAGTTTGGGCAAGTGAATATTGTAAGTTGTACTCTCTCCCTCTCTGCTGAACTTTTGAAGAATTATAAGAAGAATTAATCAAGGGTTTCCCCACATTGGGTTTTGTCCCTGGCTGGTGCCATATCTTGTGTCCTCTTATGTTGGCTTGTCTTCTACTGTTATTGTTTATGTTCTATCTGCATTTTACTATCATGTTGTGATTTCTATACTGGATATGATATTGGGCTAATAAAGAAAATTGAAGTAAAATTGCTCTAAGCATAGAAGATACCATTGTTATCCTAAAATTAACATGGTATCAGAGGTGAGGTGAAGACAAAGCCCAAGCAAGAGTGAAGAGCAATCACTGATCAAGAACAAGTCTCAATGGCCTCCACATCCTACTTCAAGTTTGATGATAAGCATCATGATAAGTCTGATTATCATGCATGGGAGATGTCTCTTGATTTGACTTTAGAAGAACAAGATGTCATGGATTATGTGCAGGGAAAGATTTCAGAACCTCCTTCAAATGCACTGGCTGTTGCTAAGACAAAGTACATGAAGGGTGAAGTCAAAGCCAAGAAGATCACTGGGGATTCTATTCATAAGCACTTAGTTGCTTACATCTCCGATTTGAATACATCAAGGGATACATATGACAGGTTGGTTAGCATGTTCAAATCTAGCAATGCAAATCAAATTCTGCTCCTCAAGAACAATCTAAAGGGTGTAAAGAAGGGAAAAGGTGAGGATATTCAATCTTACTTCATGAGGATTACCGAGATCTAAAATGATCTTCTTTCGATTGGTGAAGCTATTAATGACAGGGAGCTCACTCTCAATAACGATAAAATTATAGGTTTTGAAGAATTGCTGACTAGATGTTCTCAAGAAGAAACAAGGATGATGGAATTGGAGATGCCTTCGACTAGGAATAATCCTACCGCATTCTCCACTCATGCTAAGAGGAAGAACAATGCAGGTTCAAAGAAGCAAAGTCAAGGAAGACCGAAATTCAAAAATGGAAGGAAGGGAAGATGCTTTGTTTGCAACAAGATTGGTCACTATGCCAGGGAGTGTCCAAATAGAAGGGACACATCTCATGATGATGATCACAATCGTTCCAGGGGCAACAACAACAATCAAAGGAATGGCAGGTTCAACAACAAAGGGTAAAGGAATTCTTCCGCTACTGAACTTGGAAATGATCGAGCTTCTAGAAGAACAAGAAACTCCAGGTATGATGAGTCTAATGTTGTAAATTCTAAGCAAAAGGAATTTTTATCTTTTATCTGCCCTCTCTACTACCTCTCCTCCGGATACTTCGGGAAATTGGTTGATTGATAGTGGTGCTTCAAGGCACTTCACCGGGTACAAGCAAGCTCTTTCAAATCTAATAGAGAAGGATACAAATTTGGAAATTATCGCTGGAGACAATGCCACCTATCCGGTGAAGGGAGTTGGGAATCTTGCCCTTTAATTGAATCAAGGTAACACCGTTCATTTTCAAGAAGTACTATATGTACCTGATCTAAAGAAGAATTTAGTGTCTATCTCGATGATGGAAGACAAAGGATTCAAGGTGGCATTCATCAACGGAAAGGTACGTGTGTGGAAAAGAAATTTCAAAGAAGCATTTACTCTTGGATTCAGGGTTGATAGTCTATATCAAGTTGGGGGAAGTCTAATGGGAGCCATGTCTTGCGACACATCTCTTCAATCCGATCTATGGCACTAGAGGTTTTCTCATCTTCACTATAAGGCTCTACTCGATGCAAGGAAGATGGTTATAGGTATGCCCAAATTCAAAATAGAGCATGAAGTTGTATGTCAGGGATGTGTCGAGGGAAAACATACAAGGGGACCATTCCCCTCAAGTGATAGCAAGACGACAAACATTTTGCAATTGGTTCATTCTGATCTATCTGGTATGTTGCCTGTGACATCATTAGGAGGAGATTTATATTATGTTGTCTTTGTGGATGACTTCTCGCAAAACTTGGATATATTTCTTGAAGAAGAAGGACGAAATATTCTCATGGTTTCGTGCCTTCAAAGCCTTGGTGGAAAATCAAACAGGGAAGAAGATCAAGATATTGAGGACCGATAATGGAACCAAGTATGAGTCAAATGAATTCAATGACTATTGCAAGGAAGCTCACATTTCGAGGGAGACTACTACTGCATATATTCTTGAGCAAAATGGTGTTGCTGAAAGGAAGAATCGTTCCATTATAGAAGCCACTCATGCCATGCTTGATGATCAAGGACTTCCAAAGTTCCTATGGGGAGAAGCTGCCAACATTGTTGTGTACGTTCAAAATAGATGCCCTCATCAAGCATTGGACTCCAAATCTCCCGAAGAAGTTTTTAGCGGTAAGAAATCTGGTGTTTCTCATTTTAGAATTTTTGGTAGTCCTGTATACTTTCATATGCCGAAAGAAAAGAGAAGTAAATTGGAGGCATCTGGGAAGTAAGGAACTTTTGTGGGCTACATTGAAACTTCTAAGGCATATAGAATCTAAGGATGCTTCCCTAAGGAAGATTAGCAACCTTCCTATTCCAAGGAAGGACAAAGAAGCAGATGCAGGAAATCAGGGAGATTCACAGGATGAGCCGATGCCCGATGTTGAAGAACCAATGGATCCCATTGATCCTCCTCCTCCAAAAGGAGACCCTCATGGTTGAGGGAAACTCTCGAAGATGCCGAGAGACATGTTGCACCGAGGGGGAGATTTCGTGAAAGAAAGAAACCTAATAGGTACCAAGGGTACTTAACTGCTATGAGCACCATTATTCAGTCTGAACCTTGCTCATTTGAAGAAGTTGTAAAGCAACAAGTATGGAAGGATGCTATGAACAAAGAGTATGAGTCAATTACGAAGAATGATGTTTGGGATGTGGTCCCTAGACCCCAGGACAAATCTGTTGTCACGTCTAAATGGCTCTACAAGATCAAGCATGGTGCTGATGGAAGTGCTGAGAAGTTCAAAGTCAGATTTGTTGCTCGAGGCTTCTCTTAAAAGGCAGGTGTAGATTATGATGAGATATTTGCACCCGTTGCTTGCTACACCACCATCCGTTCGATTATAGCCCATGCTGCCTCGCAAAGATGGAATCTACACCAGATGAATGTCAAGACTGCCTTCTTGCATGGTTCACTTATGGAGGAAGTCTATGTGGAACAACCAGAGGGGTTTGAAGTTCAAGATCATTAGACAGATGTATGCAGGTTGAAGAAAGCCCTTTATGGGTTGAAGCAAGCACCCTAGGCTTGGTATGAGAGGATCGATAACTATCTGATCAAGCTGGGATTTACAAGAAGTGAAGCTGATCCGAACCTTTACTTTAAGGTTGAGAATGATAGACCTCTCATCTTGGTACTCTATGTGGACGATCTCTTTCTGACAGGTGTAGGCCCTCTTATTAATTAATGTAAGAGAGAGTTGGCTTCCGAATTTGATATGAAGGACCTTGAAGCATAAAAAATGATAGCTTGTTGACTTAAATGTTAAAAATACACGATAGGTATTTGTAATAATAATTTATTATATAAAAATGTATAAGTGATGATCTTGTGTTACAATGAGGACCCACATATATACCTAAGCAGGTGCCTTTTCGTGACTGGGCATGTCTTTTCACTGAACTTAATGACTATTTAACATAACCAATATCTGATTATTTAATATTTACATTTATTTTATTTATTTACTTGTTATGAATTAGATTCATAACATAGCCCCTTCCTTCAAAAGCTTTGTCCTCAAAGCTTTAACGTTGTCGATTTTCTTCATCTTGTGTTTGTCATCTCGGCATTTGTAATTCGTTGGAACACTCTCTGAATCCCAGATTATCGATATATATATTAAATTTTTTAATTTTTTATTTTTTAATTTATAATTCTAATTTTTTTATAACTCTTATTTTTTTTGAATAATATTTTTTTAATATATATATATATATAGATATATTATATATATATTTATATATATATATATTTCAAAACTCTTTTTTTTACTTAATTAATACATTTAATTAATTAAAATGTATTAATTAATTAAATTATATAATTACATAATATATACATTATATATATATATGCATATATATATAAATTAAAACTAACAAAATGCCGGTTCGAACGCTGACTGTCACGCCGAGTCGGAGAAGTGGCTGGATGGGTTTGATAGCCGGGTTGACCAGCCGTCTTTGGTGCCCGATGGTTTCTAAAGTTTTTCTATCATACAGAGTTTGAGATGGATCTTGGTCCAACAGTAAAACTCATGCGTAATGACGTCCATATATTTTTCTGGTATCCTTTGCTCACTGATAAAACACCAGGGTCCATCTTGCTTTAACAATAACACACCAAACAATACAATATACACCTGAAGTCCCTAGCACTTAGTTTTTTACAATAACTTCAAAATGTTATAGAGAAGAAGAAATTCGAAAAAATCCTCGTGAGTTTTTGGTTATGTGCCAAAATAATTGATCTGGCAAAAACCCTTTTCATATGAATTGACAAACTTCCTTCCAGAATAATATCAGCGGATAGGCCTTTAGTCATCAGTATATCTTTAACAAGAGAAATGCCCTTTTCAAGGGCTTCAAAATTATACTGTGCCTCTGCTTCGGCTTCGAGGAGTTGTCCCTCGCGAAGACCTGTCATCTCTCCTGATCTATTAATCTCTCGAGCGATGCAGATAATTATAGCATTAGCCAGCGCTTGTGAGCAATTTGGATGATCTAAAGATGATGATATTGTGACCCAAGATGTTTGCAGAATATAAATCCCGTGGTACAAATCTTCACTGCTGATATCAACGGCATGAGGTCCAGACAATTTCTTTACAACAATCCATGGGCCCGTAACTGCTACAATACTTTTGTATGATTTTTTTTCCAAGGATTCGCTTAGCTTCAACATTCATGTTAGAGGAAATTTTACTGAACATTCACAATATAAGGGATTCGATTTTCGCATAACCTTTGTTATTGAAAAAAGCATGTTCTATCATTTTTATATAACCTCTAATCAGGGAAATTTGCTTGGATTTCCTATTAGGACAACTTTTTACATCATGGATGTCCTCCGTTTTCAGGCCTATAACATCAATTGCCCTGCTAATTTCTTTACACATATCCCTTGCAATTTCTTTAGTTTCTTGTTCTGTTGTATTCTTGTGCATAAGAAACATCATTTGAACAATGGATTTGTGTAGATATCTGATGCTGTGTAAAGATTTGAATGTTTCAATGTTCTTAGAATGAAATTGACAATACAAGCGTAGTAGGTTAATTTGTTTCCATATCTCCAAACAGTGATTTGGGGTAGTGTTGATTTGGGGTAGCATCAGATGTGCTCTAGCCACGAAATTTGGTGGAGAGGTTGGGGCACATAAGATCTCCAATACCCAGAAAGGGTTTGGGCAGATTCCAAACAGATCAGGAGATATTAAAATAATTAATATTTTTAATGGAGTCCCTAAGTTTAAACTTGGGGAAAATAAAATATTAATGTGTATTAATATGAATCTGTGTTAGAGTTGTCCAAAAGACATGGATCAACCCATATCTAATCTTAGCCGTTGATGAAGAACTTAATCTCGGCTGTTGAGATGTCAACAGAAAAAAGTATAAGAGGAGGCTTGAGGGGCACTTAGAGAACACACTGAGGGAGACTAGTTAGTTCAATTTATGGAGCGGGGTTTGCTGAGAAATTGAACCAGTGGTCTGGAGAGTAGTCAGGAGGCAGTGAGTACGGAACAAAGAGATGAGAGATCAACGCAGAAGAGGCAGACGCATAGCCAGAGGAAGCCACGTAGAGTCAACAAAGATGACGTAGAGCCAGAAGGGCCTATGCCATCCACACAGAGGCTACAGGAGTGACGCAGAAGCCCAGAGAGGCTGCACAGAGCCTCAGTACGCTGACGCAGAGGGTTTCAGGTTGACGCAGAGGGTTTCAGGCTGTACTAGAGGTCAGTAGGGCCTATGCTGGGTTTAGAAAAGTGTTGGAAGCTTGTCTATCTGTGGGTAAGCTAGTTTGGCACTTTGTTGTACAAGAAAATTGCTGAATAATAAAATCCTCCCTTGCTGCACCAATTTTCCCACATTGGGCTTTTCCGAGGACATTAGTCCAAAATCACTGTGTCAATGTGTGCATATGTTTGTTTCTGTATTACGGTGTGATATTTGCAGCAATATTTATTTTAATGATTGTTGAAGTAATTTCATGAATAACTTATGATGAAATAAGTAGGAAAAATAAATCAGTTGTTGCAGTGATAGAATTTTCACATGGTATCAGAGCAAGTAATTAGAGACAGAAAGGGAAAATTAGTTATGGGTCAAGACCACAATGCAGAGGCATCCACCTCAGGGGACTCACGCAGATTTTCAGAAGATTGCACAAGAAAGAGAGATTTCGATTTCTATATGTTGGCTTCCAGGTTGGAAGAAGAAGTGGCGTGCATGACTAGTGCTGCAGCATCAGAAGTATGGTATATAGATTGTGGAGCCTCGTGGCATATGACGGGAATTAGGGAGTGTTTCTCAAAATATCAAGAAGAGAAGATGAACTTTCAAATCACCGTGGGGAACAAGGAAAAGTGTACTCCAGTAGGAAATGGTACCATAGTTTTCAGACAGAATCGGGAGAGTGGTTTCTTGCCACAAATGTGCTGCATGTGCCAAGATTGGGAATGGACTTACTTTCCGTGTCACAACTACAAGGTAAGGGCTATGATGTCTACTTCATCAAGGAAAAGGTGTACATCAAACACCCAAGCTGGAAAAAGAAAGTGCAGATCAGGATAAAAAATAATCGGTTGTACATATTACAACTAGAATCTCCAATAACACTAATAGGTAATCATGGGGACAAAGACTTGAACGAACTATAGCATAGAAGGATGGGTGACTTGCACCATGGAGCTCTGGGAATTGTCAGGAGCACTGTAACAGGGATTCCGGATCTGAGTATGGAACAAGATGATGTATGCAAGGGATGCACTCTAGGAAAGTACGCCAAGGCGGGCATTTGCTAGGAGCAACCATAGGGCCAAGAGTGTACTAGGATTGATACACTCAGATATCTGCAGACCTATGTCTGTCAAAGCACTCATCGGTGCCGAGTATTTCCTTACCTTCATTGATGACCACTCGAGGAAAACTTGGATCTATTTTCTGAAAACCAAGGATGAGGTTTTCTGTCGATTCAAGGAGTTCAAGGCTCTAGTGGAGAATTTGATAGGTAAGAAAATAAAAGTCTTGTGCTCAGATAATGGTGGAGAATATGATGATAAGGACTTCACTGATTATTTCGCTAAGGAGGGCATTAGAAGAGAGTGGACAACCCCCTACAATTCGGAGCAGAATGGGGTTGCAGAAAGGAAAAACATGACTATTGTAGAAGCAGCTAGGGCCATGCTGTATGATCAGGGTATGCCAAAATTCCTGTGGGCAGAAGCATGCAATACAACTGTCAACATTCAGAACAGGACTCCTCATCGGACATTGGGCAAGATTACTCCAGAGAAAGTCTTCATTGGGAAGACTCCTAAAGTCAGTGATTTAAGGATATTTGGGAGTTTGGCATATTGTCACATACTCGAAGAAAAGAGGAAGAAGCTGGATCAGATTGCAGAAAAGGGGTATCTGGCAGGATATAGCGAGAACGCTAAGGCATACAGGATCTATCTTCCAGAGAGCAAGAAGATAGTAGTACGACGAGATGTAAATTTCATGGAGGATAGAGCTTTCAGAAGATCTCGCGAAATGCCTTCCAAGGAGCTGTCGAAAGAAGATCTGTTGGTCATGCCTCTTCAACGAATGGAAGTGAAGAATCCTTCCTCAGATCAGGTAGATTCTCAGGATGAGGAAGAGGAGCGAACAGAAGCACATGTTGGCAGAGGAAGAACCAGTAGGGAACTTCGTCAGATTCTGAGTGATGTAGAAAAATTCATCGAAGAGCCAAGGAACAGTAAAAGGGAGCGAAAACAACCTGACAGGTATCAGGCGTTAGTAGCTCAGGATGGAGAGCCTACCAGCTTCAAGGAGGCAGCTCAGCATCAGGTCTGGCTAGATGCGATGGTGGAGGAGTTTAACTCCATAATGGTAAACGATGTCTGGGAGGTGGTGTCAAGGCCTCAAGACAGATCTGTGGTAGGTTCAAGATGGATCTACAAGATCAAATATGCTGCGGACGACAGCATTGAAAAATACAAGGCCAGGTTTGTGGCTAAGGGGTATGCTCAAAAGGAAGGGATTGACTGTGAGGAAACCTTCGCCTTGGTAACCAAGTATACATCTATTGCAACCATGGTACCTCTTGCAGCACAGATGGGATGGGAGATCCATCAAATGGATGTCAAGACAACATTTCTGAATGGGGTAATAGAAGAAGAAGTATACATTGAACAACCAGAGGGCTTTGAAACTCATGAGAAGAAGTCTCATGTATGCAGACTAAAGAAAGCCTTGTATGGGCTGAAGCAAGCACCAAGAGCGTAGTATGGTTGAATAGATGGCTACTTGCAGACGATGGGGTTTGTCAAGAGTGACGCGGATCCGAATCTCTACTATCTGGTCGTAGAGAGCGAGCCACTTATCTTAGTATTATATGTGGATGATCTCTTCCTGACAGGATCATCCAGACTCATTGAAGACTGCAAGAAAAATCTAGCCATGAGTTCGATATGAAGGATCTGGGACGAATGCACTATTTCCTAGGGTTGGAAGTTTGGCAGTAGAAAGGAGAAATCTTCCTTGGGCAAGGAAGGTATGCTATAGAAATGCTGAAAAAGTTCGGGATGGGAGACTATAGACCTATGGCTACGCCAGTGATCTTCAACTGGCAGAAGATTGATGCATCAGAAGATAAGGATGTCGATCCCACCCTATACCGACATCTCATAGGGTCCCCGATGTATCTAGTCAATACCAGGCCAGATATTTGCTACGCTGTCAACACCCTCAATGAGTTCATGGTGGAACCAAAGAGGGCTCACTGGGCAGCAGCCAAGCACGTTCTCAGGTATTTTCAAAGAACAGTTAGTTATGGGCTTTTGTACAACAAGGGGAAGGATATCAGGTTGAGTGGATTTACTGATGCAAATTGGGCAGGAAGCTCAGTGGATTGGAAAAGTACGTATGGGTACTCTTTCAACATTGGATCAGGAATAACCTCCTGGTGCAGTAGGAAACAGAAGTTCATGGCTCTGAGCTCGTCCGAGGCAGAATATATGGTAGCAAGCACAGCTTCATGTGAGGCCATATGGCTTAGAAAACTGCTGGTAAACCTATTCAGAAGAAATATGGAGGCGACCAGGATCATGTGTGATAATCAGAGTTGCATCAAACTCTCTGAGAATCCAGTATTTCATGATAGGTCAAAGCATATTGATATCTGGTGTCACTTTGTCAGAGATTGTGTCCAACGAGGAGTTGTATAGTTGAGCTACACTCCTACAGGGGAACAAGTGGAAGATATCCTCACCAAGGCCCTTGGAAAGTCAAAATTTGACTACTTCAGGGAAAAGATGTTGATGGTAAGGAACCCCTTTCAGAAGTAGTGTGTTAGTAGCACGAATGAAGAGGGAGTTGTAGTGCAGATGCAGTGTTGGGAGAAGGGACCAACAACAGCACAAATGCAGAGGGAATTGCAGTGCAGATGCAGTGTTGGGAGAAAGGACCAACAGCAGCACCGATGCAAAGGAAGTTGCAGTGCGGATGCAGTGTTGGGAGAAAGGACCAACAACAACACAGATGCAGAGGGAGCTGTCGTACAGATGCAGCAGTGGTAGTGGCAGAGTCATGGGCAACAGTACAGGAGGCAGTAGTGCAGAGGATGTTGGGCAGGAAGGCCTAGCATCAACACAGGTACCGATGCCGGATGATCAGAGTAATACTCAGTGAGGAGTATTGCTAGAGAATAATCCTCGCTAAGAGGGAGTGTTGATTTGGGGTAGCATCGGATGTGCTCTAGCCACGAAATTTGGTGGAGAGGTTGGGGCACATAAGATCTCCAATACCCAGAAAGGGTTTGCGCAGATTCTAAACAGATCATGAGATATTAAAATAATTAATATTTTTAATGGAGTCCCTAAGTTTCAACTTAGGGAAAATAAAATATTAATGTGTATTAATATGAATTTGTGTTAGATTTGTCCAAAAGACATGGATCAAGCCAGATCTAATTTTAGCCATTGATGAAGAACTTAATCTCCGCTGTTGAGATGTCAACAGAAAAAGTATAAGAGGAGGCTTGAGGGGCACTTGGAGAACACACTGAGGGAGACTAGTCAATTCAATTTTTGGAGCGGTGTTTGCTGAGAAATTGAACCGGTGGTCTGGAGAGCAGTCAGGAGGCAGCAATTACGGAACAAAGAGATGGGAGATCAATGCAAAAGAGGCAGAGGCATAGCCAGAGGAAGCCACGCAAAGGCAGCAGAGACGACGCAGAGCTAGAAGGGCCTGCATCATCCATGCAGAGGCTGCATGAGTGACGCAGAAGCCTAGAGAGGCTGCACAGAGCCTCAGTGGGCTGACGCAGAGGGTTTCAGGCTGACGCAGAGGGTTTCAGGCTGTACCAGAGGTTAGTAGGGCCTACGCTGAGTTTAGAAAAGTGTTGGAAGTTTGTCTATTTGTGGGTAAGCCAGTTTGGCACCCTGTTGTACAAGAAAATTGCTGAATAATAAAATCCTCCCTTGCTGCACTGGTTTTCCCACAGTGGGCTTTTTCGGGGACATTAGTCCAAAATAACTGTGTTAATGTGTGCATATGTTTGTTTCTGTATTACGGTGTGATATTTGCAACAATATTTATTTTAATGTTGAAGTAATTTCATGAATAACTTATGATTAAATAAGTAGGAAAAATAAATCAGTTGCTGCAGTGATCGAATTTTCACAGGTAGTATCTTTTTTAGATAGAGATTTATTCAATTTATCCAAAAATTGCTTCATACCTCTCTCTCCCAAAATTTTTGGATAGTCTTCAACTACATCTAGCTCTGCACCTCTACCACCAGAAAATTCTTGAAGTTTTTTTGTTCTTTGATATGCAAAACCTCTATCTGGACATACAACATTACCTGGTGGAGGAAGAACTGGTGGAATGAAAGAATAAATAGCTTTTTGCAACGAAACATTATTGAGAAATCGATCATGATGGGAGACAACGAATCCCTCATAGGGTGCATTTTTAGGCGCCATGGCATGTTTTGTGTTCAATAAGCTTAATTTTGAACGTGTTGGCAACATCAACATTCTAGTGACAATTCTGACTTTTCCCTCCCTAATCTGATCATACTGAAATCTGTCTTCCTCACTTTCCAGAAATTCTTCAATGATTTCATTTAATTTTTGTCGATCTTGTGTTATGCAAGAAAACAACAATTGTTCCACATATGAAGCTTTAGCGACAAAAGCCACCTCCCTTGGAGACAAGCCAATCATGTGAGAAAAGCCAAACGTACCACTTTTAATAGGTGAAACAGATCCAAGAGAATCTACTTGTGGTGGAAAACCCGATGTATGAACATACTGCATAGAAAACACATTGAGCAAGTTGTCCAACTATTTTTGTTGAAACACTTGAGTTGATCTACTATAGGACGTAGACAGGCTTGAGTACCTTCTCTATAAATCAACTTGGGAACATTGTATGAGATAGGTCTTTGACTTCCAACATAGTGTATTTCTTCCAGTTCACCAAAAGGAGGCAGTAAAAGAGAGTTTGGAATTTGTGCAAAATGTAAGAATGCCTTCATTTCTTTCAAATAGCTCTGGAGGATTGCATACCTTTTCTTAGCTACATAAGAATGTTGATGAGTTTACAAACATTGTTCTTGCTAGGATGAGCTTGAATGTTATCAAATAATTCCGCATAGAAAACACATTCAACAAGTTGTCCAACCATTTTTGTCGAAACCCTTGAGTTGATCTACTACAGGATGTAGACAAGCTTAGAGTACCCTCTCTATAAATCAACTTGGGAACATTGTATGAGATAGGTCTTTGACTTCCAACATAGTGCATTTCTTCCAGTTCACCAAAAGGAGGCAGTAAAAGAGAGTTTGGAATTTGTGCAAAATGTAAGAAAGTGCGGCCTTCATTTTTTTCAAATAGATCCGGATGATTGCATACCTTTCTTGACTGCATAACAATGTTGATGAGGTTACAAACATTGTTCTTGCTAGGACGAGCTTAAATGCTATCAAATAATTCAGCCATGGAGATCTTATTCTTGATGGCCCGATAAAATTCTTGTTGATGAAAGCTTAAAGTGCATCTCACAATGACGTCCTTTTTGTTAAGATATTGTTCATCTTCTTGTTTCTCAAGATAGTCCTCATCCACATCATCTTCATCTGGATCATCATATTGATCTACATAATTTTCATCGACATCATTTTCATCTGGATCATCATCTTGATCTATATCATTCTCATCCACATCAAGATCCACTTCATCTGGATTTTCAACATTATAATCTTCTTAATCTATATCAGCTTCATCAAAATCATTATCTTGATTTAGATCATCACATTCACATCAAGATCAACTTTATTTGAATCCTCATCTTGATCTGTATAAGCTTCATCAGAATCATCATCTAGGTCAATTTCCTTATTATCGATTTCCTTTCGAGCTTCTTTAACTTCTGCAGATGATTTTTCTAAACGTTGAAATGCTTCTTGAATTTTACTAAATTGTTCAACGCATTCAGGATGTGAATGTAATGGCACATTGTGTGGCGAACAACGTTCAAAGACCCGCATGATTATATTGTGCGCCATGGCTCTGATACCACTGAAGCATAAAAACTGATAGCTTGTTGACTTAAATGCTAAAAATACACGATAGGTATTTGTAATAATAATTTATTATATAAAAATGTATAAGTGATGATCTTGTGTTACAATGAGGACCCACATATATACCTAAGCAGGTGACCTTTCGTGATTGGGCATGCCTTTTAGACATGCCTTTTCACTTAACTTAATGACTATTTAACATAACCAATATTTGATTATTTAATATTTACATTAATTTTATTTATTTACTTGTTATGAATTATATTCATAACAGATCTAGGACTGATGCATTACTTTCTAGGGTTGGAGGTCTAGCAAAAGCCAGGGGAGATTTTCCTTTCTCAAGGAAAATATGTTATGAAGCTACTTGAAAGATTTGGGATGGTGGACTGCAAGTCCGTGACTACTCTGATGAAACCTAACTTCAAGAAGTTATGCGGAAGTGCTGCCGGGCCTGATTTGGGAAATCCTTTTGAGTATCGTCAACTCATAGGGGCCCTGATGTTCTTGGTGAACTCCCGTTGGGACATATGTTTTGTAGTGAACACATTGAGTCAGTTTATGGTTGAGCATCATCATATACATTGGATTGCTGCTAAGAATCTCTTGAGATATCTCAGGGGCACAATCACTTATGGACTGAGATACACTGCCAGGAATGTGAGGCTCCATGGTTACTCTAATGCGGACTGGGTTGGCAATGTGGTGGATCGCAAAAGCACATCAAGATGTTGCTTCTCTCTAGGTTTTTCTTCAAGATCATGGATGAGTAGGAAGCAAAAGTCGGTTGCTTTAAGCACCGCTAAGGTTGAATGCATCCTGTGAAGTTGTCTAGTTGAGGAAGCTCTTTAGTGAGTTGTTTGGACATGTGCTGGATACCACCGTGATCTTCTGTGACAACCAGAGTGGGATTCGTCTTTTTGAGAATCCTGTGTTCCATGATCGCTCCAAGCATATTGATATCAAGGATATGGTACAATGGGGAGCAATTAGGCTCCATCATATTGGCACCGATGAGTAGGTCGCCAATATTCTTACGAAGCCCCTTGGGAAGGTCAAATTATTAACCTTCTGTGAACAACTTGGTCGTGGAGAGACCCTCTTATGAGGGTCCTATATGAGATGGATAGTGAGCTCTGGGAGCTCTGGGGGGCTTGGGGTACTTCTTGGAGCGATGAGCAACCATAGGGTGTCTCACCCTCCCTAGTGGTGCGCTGTGTACAAGGTGAATGGTTCACCTTCCCCTATGATAACCCCATGGTGGCATATGCATAGGTTGAGTGGTTCACCCTCCCCTTTGGCATATGAGTAGGATGGATGGTTCACCTTCTCCTACCGGCACATCCTACCCTTACAGTTTGGGACTCATGGGAAGTACCTCTCATTTGGCCAATGAGTAGGGAAATGAGGATAGGGACCATAGTACTATTGATAGACGTATCGTGTACTACTGTACTCCCTATGCTAGGATGTTGATATTGATCTGGGATCAATGGAAGTTGACTACGAGTTAGTTAAGAGTGGTATGACACACTCTCTGTTGTTGGAAACTAAATTCGGGTCAGTGGAGAATTGGTATGATACATTCTCGATCATTTCGTCTTTCTTCATGGTTCGACAGAGCAGAGCAGTGGAGTGACAGGGATGGTATAGATTGTCAGACAGTTTGGTAGGTGATGTTCTCCCTAGTTGAGAGGGAGTGTTAAATTTGGCAACTAGGGCCAAACATCACTTTGGACAACTCTTATGAGGCAGTTGATTTTTTTCATGGATTCCTCTTTCTGAGAGGTGTAGGATTCATCTAAAGATCATCCCATTTTGACGTGTACAAATGAAGTTATGAATTTATTTTGATTATGGACAAATTGTCAATGTCAGCCAACCATCAAATTAACCTCCTCTAGCCTTCAACATTGCATATAAATACAAGGTGCCTCCTACTCATGTTGGCATCTCATCTCATTCATATTTCTCTTACTCATCTTAATTGGGTACGAATTTCTGGGCCTCTCTCTCTCCACACGTGTGAAAGGAGGACCGTCTTTTCTAGCTGCTGTGTTGACCAGATTTGATCGAAATTTCAGGAGGCCGAAATTTCAGGAGACCGAAATTAGAGGAAGCCGAAAATTCAAGAGGCTTACTTTGACCAACATTGACCCTGTTTGACTTCGATTTTGTGAGGGAGACTTCTGTTTGGGTAAGCTGTTATTCTGGGCACAAAAATCGAGGCAGCTTGATCCATGATTTTACTACCCTAATTCAAGTTGTTGCATTGACTTTTGTGACCCTATTTGACTGGTTATTTTTAGGCCGTTTTGGGTTGCATTATCTTGCTGTTGGAGGTCGAGTTGACTAAGGTTGACCTAGCTGTTTTGGAGGTCAATTTCAGCCCAGTTGATCAACCTTGACTTTTTGGTTAGGGTTTTCTGTTTTTGCTATTTTGATTGATTAGTTTGGGCAAGTGAATATTGTAAATTGTACTCTCTTTCCACTGAACTTTTGAAGAATTATAAGAATTGATTAAGGGTTTCCCCACATTGGGGTTTGTCCCTGGCTGGTGCCATATCTTGTGTCCTCTTGTGTTGGTTTGTCTTCTACTGTTATTGTTTATGTTCCATTTGGATTTTACAATCATGTTGATGTGATTGCTATACTGGATATGATATTGGGCTAATAAAGAAAATTGAAGTAAAATTGCTCTAAACATAGAACATACCATTGTTATCTTAAAATTAACACAAGTGGATTGCCATTTGTGGCTTGGTCTCCCTATACGGGGTCCTAGCCCTCCAGAGGGCCACATTGGCACTTGTAGGGTGAGCGTTGAGAGCCAAGGGCCTCCACCATCGCCGGGATTACTTCATGGATATCTAGCAATGTTCATTGATTTCTCCTATTCCACCTTTTGTACGAGGATGATGCACTTGGTTCACCATGGCTAATTGACCGCACAAATGCACCATACACTTGGTAGATGTTATAAATTTGAAGCAAATCTGACGGTGGGATCTCGAGATATTGCGAGCCCTAGCTCGAGGACCGTTTCCTACCCTAGGTTTCCCTTGGCTAGTGACCTCATTGGGATCATTGCATTACCTTTCATTGAAAATTCTTTCTTTTATCCCTTTCTCCTTCCTTATTAGGTCAAGCACGTCATTGGTTTCTCAATCCTATCCCCTTAACCTAACCTGGGGTCCACTTGGTCCCGTGTGGTTCCATAACTTTTGGAAGGTAATTCTTCAAAGACCATTTGGAAACCAAGTCTTCATAAGGGTTTTTAGGACTAGGTCCCTTCTGAAGAAGTCTCATTCCCTAAACCTAGCCCTTAAGACCCTCTTGGTCCTTCTTAGAGAGTCTTTGATCTTGCCTCTTGGGCAAGCAAGCCATATATTGAGCCTCTCATGCCTCTTTAGGAATCACTCTTTTCCCTTTATTGGCCAATTCATCTAGGTGATTCCCTTCATACCGGGTCTCCTCCCATCGATGAAAGTCCGTAAAGAGCAGGGAGCTTTAGCTGAGGTGACAATGGGCTTTTGCTCCCTTGTTTCCCTTGACCTACGAGTTGCCCCTCTAGGATCCCCTTTTAGGGCCCCTGCAAGTTTGAGCGATAACATTTTGGCATCGTTGCCAGGGAAACAAGACGTGTGCTTTGTTCCCCATACGACATATTGACATATCATTATTGACGACTCCATTGGAAGAACGAAGCCCTAGTTCTTCATTGAACTTCAAAGTCAATGCTTGTAGGGTGAAGCAAGCATTTGTTAAGGTAATTTTAGTTCACCCTGGCGATTCCCATGATATCAATATATAAAGATCAATGACTTCTAAAAAGATTCATGAGTGGTTTCCTGCTTTGGATATTACATGGGTTCCAGGATACCCAAATGGCTTGAATTGGAAGTTTATGCAAAATATGCCACAATTCGAAGGTGATCCATCTACAGTAATGGACGACATAGGAAAATTTATTGAGCATGCTTCTAAAGTTAATGTGGTTCATTTAGACAACCTCATGGAGTTGTTTATTGCTTCTATTGAATACAAGAACTGAGGTTGGCTTGAATCGTGTGAGCTTGAAAGCATTTCATCTTTTATCGAGCTGCTCAACAAATTCATAAATTATAAGGGACCCAAATTCCGATCTAATGAAGCTGGTTGTGAGAGCTTAGAGGAAGCCCTCCAAAGGGAAGGTCTCATTAGTCAAGATGAAGGAGTTGGAGATAACCTTGAGGATATTAGTAATGATTAGGAAGATGAGTCCTCATTGAGTCCACATGATGAACAAGATGACTTGGAAAACACATGCATTGGGAAGGATGAGTCTATGGAAAGTGAAATTGAGACTAACCTTATATTTATCGAGGATATTACTCTTGATGACTCTCCTTTTGAGAACCTTGAGGAAGGTGATACCATTAGTCCCTTGGAAGATGACATTGGAGATTACTTCCACATTGAAAAGTAGAAGTGGGAAATCGTTGGTCCTCAATTTGATTGTGCTCCCATTTATGACACCGACAAGGAGGATGAGGTTGAGAGTGGTCCTCCCATTTTCCCTGGCATTGTTTATGATGACATATCCATCGATACCCTTGGGAAGGAGAATTATAATTTCCCCTTGCATGAAAGGGATCAATTGGAAATGATTGATTCTCCTTTTTGGGAAGACCCTATCTTTGATACCAACAATGATAAGATTGATAGGGCCCTTGCTCATACCTACCTCCCTTGTGATTCCGGGCATATATTCAAATCAATTGAGCCTCTAGAGTTGGATTTTCAAGAAAAGGATCTCGTTGAGACTTCAACTTCCCCTTTTCCCTTTTCTATTGTTCATCATCTTGAGTCTTTATCAAATGATTCCCTCCCCTTGTCATATGATCTCAAGTGACCATGATCCCTTTCCCCCTTCCGAGTATAGTGTCAAGGAAGAGCCCCTCATTGAATATAATTTATCTCCTTTGACAAACCCTTACGATTATAATCACTTTATAGCCTCCCCTCTCCAATGTGACCATCACCATGAGCAACCTATTCTTTCCCTCACCCTTCGTTCCCCTCTCATCACAACCTTGTGGCATCTACAAAGCATAATATTATAAACAATGATTGTGATAAGGAGTTCTTCAGAGTGATCATTCATTCCATGTGTACTTAGAAGGAAAGCCCAACACTTATAGATTGACTTATTTTCTTTCTCCTAGGGCTTCCCTTTACCTCAAATAGAAATCATGTTTTCCCACCTCCCAACCACTTCATCTTCCATGTGATTATGTCCACATTCGATTTGGGATTTGCTACATGAGTAATCATACTGGCAGGCATATGTATATTGATGTGACGATATTTTGGTTGCACTAGCTCTATGATTGCACTTATTATTAGCCTTACTATATGCATGTTAGTGTCTATACCTGATGATTATCTCCTAGAAATATGTGTTGATCAAATTGTCTAAAGATTATGGTATCTAGAGTTTGATAGTCAAGCCCTAGTCAAAGTTTGAAAGTTCTAGGACGATGAGTGAAATCTAGGGTTTGTAACTAAATCCTAGTAATGATTAAATTCTCTAGTATGTGTATTCATCTGAATCTATAAATTGTGTGCTGAGAATTTTATAGATGGAAAATCTAGGGTTTACGTCAAACCCTAGTAAGAAACTCCTTATATCTTGATAATTGATTGAAAATCTAGGGTTACATCAAACCCTAGTAGAAGCAGTTCATGTTGATAAAATTTAGGGTTTATCGAAAAACTCTAATAGATAGTGTATCATATGGTTTCTCAAGTTATCTAATCATGATTGAATTGCTGATATGACTTAGGGTTTGTATCAAACCTGGTCTAGATGATTGAAGTAATTAAGAGTGTAATCTCTTGCTGATTATGAAAATTATAAATGCTTCTGCTACTATAAAGTTTTTGTTATGACCAATTCTTGCTTCTACAGAATTGGTTTGTACTTGTTGTCTAAGTGGCGCAGGTACATCATATTGTTAAAGAAGCTAGTAAAAGAAGTTGACATGATCAACATGAGATCAAGGAAGCTGCTGGAATAAGCCTATATGACCTAAAGGTAAAATGAGGTATGTATGCTTGTATTTTATAATGTTGTATGGTTGCAGGTAACATGGATCACTACTTCTATCTTAATAAGCATGATCAAGAGAAAAATGTTCTCCTCCTCTGAAAAGATGCAAAAAAGAATAAGTCTAGATGAAATCAACATAATATGTTCTCATATAAACTATGGGGTGGTTGACTATGATTACAAGAACTTTGATTAGTAACCCCTGAGAATGGAATGAGTGAGGAAGGAAGAGATCATGAGCTATGCAACCATAATGAAGATCAAAAAAACTTGACTAGAAAATCTCCCAGAAAAGATATGAAGAATCTGATGGAAAAGATGTAGAGCCTTGACAATGGATATCTTTGGGAGACTTGTCAACATGAATGTAGGACGCTCATACCTACAGAAAGATGTCATGATGAAGAGCCACCTAGTAAGGTACTATTTGATTTAATGATATGTTTGATTTCTTGAATAATATCTAGATAAGTTCATGCAGGGCTACTTACAAGTACAACTAGCATTCATGTGATGAATGAAAGAAGCATGATGAGAAAGAAGTAGTCATATGAAGAAAGTTCCAGATATGAAGAAGGTCACTTTCGATGAAGAAAGGAATGTCATGATGAACTAAGGAGGAAAGTGATTGATGATTGTTGCCCTATAAGAAAGAAGCTCAACTAACTTTCATGACATCAAGGAGAGAAGTTGATCAAGCAACTAAAGGACCCACGAAGAAGAAGTTGTTGATGCATAGAAGGGTCCCTAGCTAAGAAGGAGCTTTGATAGGTCTTTGATTAAGAGGGAGCTTGGATTCAATCACCCCTGATTACAAAGGAGTGACTATTGTGTTTTTCTATTTCATGTAGGCCATGAATGGAAATGTAGACACATGATAGACACAACATTCTTGTCTTCACCTGGGAAGAAAGAATGGAGGGTTGGGTAATCATCTGACATCCGATACTCTTTGAGGATGTGTAGGGCATCCAAGATAAGAGTAGGCAAGAGGACCAATATTCTTTGAGGGTTGGGAACCCAAGATAAGAATAGTCCTAGAAGGTCATGCTCAGTGAACACCCGGGTGGGTATGTACCTTGAGAGACAATGATGAAGGTGTCTATAAATCATTGGGTCACTAGCATTGTAGCTCATGGTCTCGTGGAGAGATGGAGCTGTTAGTCAAGGCCTTGCACTGTGACAATGGTGGTTGATATGATGCTACATAGATGGGATTATCAATCTGATTCTTCTTATGAGAAATTCTTTAGATTGAGAATAACCAAGTATCATTGTAAATACCTCCCTAGTCAAGAGGGAGTGTTGAAGAAAAGTGTAACTAGGTTTAGTATTTGCAAAATGTGATTTTAATCTTTGTACTTGTCAAGAGAAAGAAATATTATCTTTGTAAATTATATGCATGATTTTCTTGCTCATTCCATAGGTCTAGGAAAGTCAAAGAGTCAAAATCATGTTAAAGAGCTCTTCTTGAGCATTTATGTAATGTACATGGGTCAACCTAGTGTCAAGCAACCCTCCAAGACAAGCACCATCCTCCAAAGAAGAAGTTTGCCAGCGAAAACGATGAGAAAGATAGTCAAGTCAACTTCAAAGTATATATAGATGACATGTCGGCGCAACAAAAGGATGCAACAGTTCACTGGCTCATGTCGGCTTGCATACATGGTCAAATAACTATACGTAGCTAAGAGTGATCAATGAAGGCACAAAACCTTGGATCACTCTGAAACTTCGGGACAATATCTCGGTGATACAAAACAGTGACATACTCGACATATGATCTCGGTGATGCAAAACAGGAGGAGGACACTCTGTCTCGACATCCCTATACGATCTCCACGCAAAAACTACCTCGACACTCTTGTCTCAATGCTATCACTATCTCGATGGATGCTCTGTTTCAGTGGATACTTTGTCTTTATGGTAACAATCTAAGTACCATACTCTTGACACACCTATGACGAAGAAGGATCACATAATATAGTCTCGGGTAGCTGTATAACATACAAAACACAGTTTTGTGAAAACAAACACAGTCATGTGAGATATATCCTTGGCATACAAAACACAGTCCTGTACTGAACACAGTCATGTGACATCTTGTCACAAGTCTCGGTGTAGCTGTGTAATATACTGAACGCAATCACATTGAACATAATTATAATAAATCTCTGTTGCAGTTACAATTATGATTTTCATGATTCTGAAGAAGATAATGAGAATCTCGACAATGGAGCAACAACAATGAACTAACTGACATTATGAAGATATCATTGAAAGAATAACGGTGTAGCAACAATGATGATCTCTACAGTGACAAAGCAGAGGATTGATGTCTTGGTCTTGGAGTGACATAGTGTTAAAATTGGCAACTAGGGCCAAAATCTATGTGGGTCATCTTATTTATGGCAGTTGATATTTTTATTGGATCCCTCTCATCGAGAGGTGTAGGATTGATCTAAATATCATTCGAATCCGACAAGTATCCATGGAGTTATGAATTTATTTATGTTATAAGTCAAATTGTCAAGTTGGCCAGCAACTTGAGTAGGCTCAGAAGCCCAATAGACGTGTCTATTCATCATCTACGTTTTGGAATAAATAGGTGAGGACTTGAAGTCATTTTGACACACATTCTTCAAGTGATCTCCTCCTCTCCACATCTTGGGTTTTTACTAAAGGAGAGACACTAAGAAGAATACGATGGCCTTGTATGATGCCCTAACTGCTGTACGTTGTTGAAGGAGATCTGGCCACAGCAAAGGAGGTGTCATATGCAGCTAAAGGGAAGGCCCTATCCGCAACAAAGGAAGGCTTGAATAAGGCTAGATCCACAGACATTGAGAAGACCCTATACGCAGTTCAGATGATGCCCTATACGCAGTTGAGATGATGATCTAGCCGCAGTTTATTAGTGCCCTAACCAGGAATAGTCAAGGGCAGCGTGGGACAACAGATTTGGAGGCAAGGTTGTTGTGTATTGGGTCAATATTTGAATTAGATTATTAAGCAGCCTGTGGAAGCCATGATTTGAAGCTGACTTGTGATGAATGGACATCATGATGATCTCAACACAATGAGAATGATAAGGATGATCAGTCTCAGATCACGATGGGCACGGGCAGCAAAATGAAGGTCAGCATGATGATGAATAGGGCTGCATGATGATGGAAGATGCGCGTAATGGACAACATGATGATGAGAGCAGAAGAGAGTAGCTCAGTCATCAAGGTTCAACACTGTGACAGTACAGCATGGTGTCACTCGGTTATGTGCAGCAAATGACGAAAGGCAGCACTATGATGGGTGAAGGAGTTACCTCGGAGAATCAGTTGAAGCAACATGTCTTCAACTGATCTCATACAGATATAGAAAGTCAAGGTGTTGACTTCTGTTGTAAATGTACTATCTCTCTCTCTTTCTCTGTTGGACTATTGAAGAACATTAAAGAAGAATTGATCAAGGGTTTCCCCACATTGGGGTTTGTCCCTGGCTGGCGCCACATCTTGTGTCCTCTTGTCTTGGCTTGTCTTCTGCGATTTATATTTATGTTCTATCTGCAGTTTACTTTAATGCTGACGTGATTGCTTACTGTGAAAATTTAAATAAATTGCTCTAGCGTAGAACATACCTAAAATTAACATGGTATCAGAGCTAAGGTGAAGACAATGCCCAAGCAAGAGTGAAAGAGCAATCACCGAAGAAAGTTGGGACAAGACAAAGGATCAATGGGTTCCTCATAATTCATCCAGGGTGAAGTCAAAGCAGAGAATATTATCAGAATGGCGCAGCGAAAGGTTTTGATGGCCTACCTAAAGATCACTTCATTGGGAAGTTTAGATCTAAGGGTGGAAGGAAATACAGATGCCTTGGTTACAATAAGTTTGGCCATTAAGAACCTGGTGTCCATCTCGGAAATGGAAGTCAAAGGTTTCAGGGTGGCACTCATCGATGGAAAGGTACGTGTTTGAAAATAGATTTTTCAAAGATGTTTTAAGTTCAGGGTTGTATCAAGTCCACTGGGGACCATGTCCATTGACTCAGCATCGGAGGTTTGGGAGTCAGATGGTGACCGGGATGCCTGAATTCAAAAAGAGCATGATGGTACATGTCTGAGATGTACCAAAGGAAAATCTTACAAGGGGACCATTCCCCTCATGTAGCAGGTCCATAGGTGTGGAACAACTTGAGGAGTTTGAGATTGATAATTAGGAATCTCACATATGCAGGTGGAAGAAAGCCCTCTATGGCTTGAAGCAAAACACCCCGGGCGCAGTATGAGAAGATAGATAGCTGGTTGATAAAGCTGAGATTGACTAGGAGTGAAATTGATCCAAACCATTACCCGAAGGTTGTGGATGATAGATCCCTCATACTGGCACCTATGTCTGACAGGTGTAGACCCTCTCACTTGCAAAAGTAAGAGGGAGTTGGATTCCGGATGTGAAATGATAAATTGCAAACTTGTGACTACCTCGAGGATCTTAACTTTCAGAAGTTATGCGATAGTGATATTGGACCAGATTTGGGAAAGTTCTTGGTGAAATTTTGTCGGGACATATGTTTTGCAGTTAGCACGGGGATCTCATATTTGGTTGAGCCTCACTAGATTGGTGCCAAGAATCTTCTGAGACGTCTTCAGGGCACAATCTCTCATGGATGGAGATACACTGCCGGAAATATGAAATTGGATGATTATTTGAATGCTGATTGGGCAGGTAGTGGGGAGGATCACTAGAGCATTTTTCAGTGCTAGTTCTCTTTGGGTTCTGCTTTGATATTCTAGATGAGCAGGAAGTAGAATTCGGTGGCTTTGAGCACTGCCGAGGCAGAGTATATTGCTGCTAGCATGGCTACCTGAGAGGCAGTCTGGTTACAAAAGCTCTTCAGTGAGCTGTTTGGATACAATTATGTAGCAGGGTGATTAGTTGTCCTATGAGGTCTGGATGATGTGTTCTCCATGACGATTATGTAGCAAGATGATTAGTTCTCCTGTGAGGTCTGGATGATATGTTTTCCATGACGATTGTGTAGCAGGATGACTAGTTCTCCTGTGAGACTTGGATGATGTGTTCTCCATGGCGATTGTGGACAAGATGATTCGCTTTGTTGTGGGACAGGATGATTCGCTCTCCTGTGGACAGGAATGATTAGTTCTCCTGTCAAGGCATCCTACCCATGTAGTTTGGGACTCATGGGAAGTACCTCTCATCTGATCAATGAGCAGGGAAATGAGGATAGGGACCATAGTAGTACCGATGGACGCATTGTTGTATCTACTGTACTTCCTATGCTAGGATGACCTTCATTGATCTGGGATCAATGATACTGGTCTGGGACTAGTGGTAGGAGTTGTACCCACCATGAAACTGACTTTGGGTCAATAGAGGACTGGTCTGGGACCAGTGGTACATACTTTGAGACTGACTTCGAGTCAGTAGAATACTGGTCTGGGACTAGTGGTAGGAGTTGTACCTACTATGACACTGACTTCGGGTCGTTTGAGGACTGTTCTGAGACCAATGGTACACACTTTGATACTGACTTCGGGTCAGTGGAGAATGGTATGACACATTCTCGATCAATTCTTCTTCATGGTTCAATAGAGCTGAGCAGAGCCAGTAGAGTTGAGCAAAGCTAGCAGAGCTGAGCAGAGCAGAATAGAGCCAGCAGAGCTGAGCAGAGCCAGCAAAGCTGAGCTGAGCAGAGCGGAGCTGAGCTGAGTAGTGCAGGGAACTAATGGCAGATATAGTACAATCGAACATATGGATTAGCAGATGGAGTTCTCCCTAGTTGAGAGGGAGTGTTAAAATTGGCAACTAGGGCCAAAATCCATGTGGGTCTCTTATTTATGGCAGCTGATATTTTTATTGGATCCCTCGTATCGAGAGGTGTAGGATTGATCTAAAGATCATCCGAATCTGACAAATATCCATGGAGTTATGAATTTATTTATGTTACAAGTCAAATTGTCAAGTCGACCAACAACTTGAGTAGGCTCAGAAGCCAAATAGACGTGTCTATTCATCATCTATGTTTTGGTATAAATAGGTGAGGACTTGAAGTCATTTTGACACACATTCTTCAAGTGATCTCCTCCTCTCCACGTCTTGGGTTTTTAGTGAAGGAGAGACACTAAGAAGAATACGTTGGCCTTGTATGATGCCCTAGTTGCTGTACGTTGTTGAAGGAGATTTGGCCGCAGTAAAGGAGGCCTCATATGCAGCCAAAGGGAAGGCCCTATCCACTAAGGAAGGCTTGAATAAGGCTAGATCCGCAGACATTGAGAAGACACTACACGCAGTTGAGATGATGATCTAGCTGCAGTTCAGTGGTGCCCTAACCAGGAACAGTCAAGGGCAGTGTGGGACAATAGATTTGGAGGCAAGGTTGTTGCGTATTGGGTCAATATTTGAATTAGACTATTGAGTAGCCCGTGGAAGCCATGATTTGACGCTGACTTGTAATGAATGGACATCATGATGATCTCAACACAATGAGAATGATAAGGATGATCGGTCTCAAATCACGATGGGCATGGGCAGCAAAATGAAGGTCAACATGATGATGAATAGGGCTGCATGATGATGGAAGATGAAGCATAATGGACAGCATGATGATGAGAGCAGAAGAGAGCAGCTCAGTCATCAAGGTTCAGCACTGTGACAGTACAGCATGGTGTTACTCGGCAGCAAATGACGAAAGACAACACTATGATAGGTGAAGGAATTACCTCGGAGAATCTGTTGAAGCAACATGTCTTCAACTGATCTCATACAGATATAGAAAGTCAAGGTGTTGACTTCTGTTGTAAATGTACTATCTCTCTCTCTTTCTCTTCTGAACTATTGAAGAACATAAAAGAAGAATTAATCAATGGTTTCCCCACATTAGGGTTTGTCCCTGGCTGGCGCCACATCTTGTGTCCTCTTGTCTTGGCTTGTCTTCTGCGATTTATATTTATGTTCTATCTGCAGTTTACTTTAATGCTGATATGATTGCTAACTGTGAAAATTTAAATAAATTCTTCTAGCATAGAACATACCTAAAATTAACACATAGTAAGTCAAGGGTAGTGGTCTTGGTGTTTGTCAATAAGAATCTCTATAAGAAGAATTTTGTGCGGGTTCTTCTCTTCATGAGGGAGAGGTTTTGGTCGTGGCAGAATGCCAATTTCTTGAGTTCTTGTCTCTTCATTCTGATAGCTATTTGATGAAATAAGAAATACACACACTAATGATATCAAGAAAAGATTGTGCTAATAATCCAAAGATAAAATGCCTCACAAATAGTTATCATGCAAAGAAGAATCTCATTAACTACTCCACTTTAACAATGTTGTACGAACCAATGAGAGGAGGAGAGAGAATGAGTGAGTGATGAATGTGCCAAATGCGGAGGAGGGACACTTGTATTTGTACAAGTTGATGAGGGTGAAGAGTCATGTCTATTGGGCTCCATGAGCCTACATGATGATGAGGCTGACCAGAACAAATTGTACATGAGGGGCATAAATTCAAAATCATACTTCTGCTTGTCTGAATGAGATGATCTTTATATCAATCTTGGTCCTCTCGAAAAGAGGAATCTAATGAAATCATTATCTCCATCAAATGAGCTGTCCCAAGGCGAAATGGCCCTAGTTGCCAATTTTAACAATTCATCTAGGTGATTCCCTTCATACCGAGTTTCCTCCCATCATTGAAAGTCCGTAAAGCGTAGGGAGTTTTAGCTGAGGTGACAGTGGGCTATTGCTCCATTGTTTCCCTTGACCTAGTAGTTGCCCTTCTAGGATCCCCTTTTAGGGCCCCAATTAGTTTGAGTGGTAACAAGGCCCATAATTAGGTCAAGGGTATGGAGTTGATCAACCAAGGAGGGGTTGACCTAATTATGGAAGAGAAGAGGATCAAAGGACAAATTTTCTTTGAAGATTGAAATGCAATGATCCAAATGAGGACACACTTAAATGAACCTAGGGAGAGAAATGATTCTCGAGGTAGGGATTGCAATATTTTGGGATTCCAGTATCGAATTGTGCTCAAATTTGGAGGTTCCCGTGATAAAACCCCAACGCAGTAGTGGACCAATTTTCAAGGTGTTTGTATGGCTATAAAAGATTTTGCTTGATGCCCTAGGTGATCCTTTAGGGTTAGGCCTAGAATTTGGAAAAATGAAGAAAAGAGGTAAATTTGACCAACATGTGTAAATTTCTGAATCTTTACAAACAGAAATCTTATTGCAGTTACTGGTTTAACATCTCCTACTTGTTATTTCATTCAACAAGTTATTTAATTAGATAAACAATGATGTAGACACTACTGCAGACTACACTGACATACAGATCATAAACTGAAACAATAGATAAGACAATCACACAAGGGACACTGTTAGTTTTGGACAACACTTCCCCAAAGAAACCCAATGCAGGAAAACCAGTGCAACAGATAGAGTGTTTGTATTATTAAGCAAGCAGAATCTGAGTACAACAGGTTGCCTCTCACACCGGCTAACCTTACAGAGAAATCACGACAACAAGAAATACATTCGAGGGTTTACCTCGCTTCCCAAGTCCCAACTGATCCAATGAGTGATCTAGCACCCTCCTGGCAAACACTGCGAAGTCCCTGCGTAATCACTGCTTGGACCAACGTCTTGCCTCTAGAAGACTGCATCACCCTTTCTGCTGGATCGATTTGTTGAATCAGTGTTGCGGAGGAGCACCTCCCCCCTCCCCCCCCTCGATCTCGCTCCCAATCTGCGCTCCCTAAAAAAAATGCTTCCTGCCTTTTTGGGACCTTTTTGCGTTTTTGCAAAGTTTTTTTTGCAATGATGTTCCAAATGCAATTTGTTTTCAAAGAAACAAATAAGTTTTGAGTGGGGCAGCTTAATGATCAAGTCTATGGCCCTAGTATTGATATGCGATTCATGGTAATGTTAAATTCTTAAAGTAAAAGTGACATTCTCCTTTTACTTAAATTTTCATCCTTTTACTTAAATTTTTAACATTACCATGAATTACTCAGGATGTTTGAGAGTGGTTCCGACCTCATTGGATTTCATATGGAGAAAGTAGAATTTTAGATTTCATTCAAAATCCAGCAGACTTATCAGTTTTTCAGGATTTCAGGATTGCAATGTTTCCATTGAATTTTGTCATGATTGGGTATGGAACTCGTTTTAATCAAGGCATCCACTTCCCTCTATGTACCTTGATGTTAGTGACATTGGTTGTCGAACTCCTCTATCATGACCCTCCTAAAAATGTACGCATCACTCAAACAAAATCTTGACTTGACATGTTATGCTTTTTCTATCTTATGTTAATGCTTAGAGGGTGATATTAATGACAAAGTTCCCTATATAGATACATAGGTAATGACAAAGATACCTCTGGATATTAATGCTTAGAGGGTGATATTAATGACAAAGATCCTGATTTTCCAACAAGACCTTCTCGTGGTGGCAAGAGGCCCAAGCATAAGCAATAGATAACAGATTTACTTGTCTTTTCTAGTTTCTAGTAGTTTTTATAACTGTTGACTCTTTCATATTTATTATGAGATTTTTTTAAACAATATATGACAATTTAAGTTTGAAGTTGGCAATTATAAATCATTAGTAATGAATTATGAATATGATACTTCATGAGTTGAAAGTTGTTTCATTTCATTTTATAACATTTCATTTCATGTTAGATATTATTTGTTGTAATGGTTACACTTAGCTTACAAGTACAACTTTGGTGATCAATGATCATAAATGTTATATATTGAATTTTGAAAGCTTGAAACTTTAAGATTGATGAATCACGAGACTCAATATGTTGTATGTTACTATGTTACTAACTTGTGGATGTGGTTGATGAAGATTATAACTTCTAGATGATTGTTGTTATATGGTTCAATCTATGTTTTTTTATGTTTTTTATATCTAATTCATCATTCTACATGTTTTTGTTGACATATATGTATAAAAATATAAAAAAATATATATTATATAAAAAATGCTCCGGGATTCGCTCCCAAATTGGGAGCTTCTAAAAATGTTGCTCCTGCACCCATTTTCGCTCCCGCTCCCAAGCAACATTGTGCTGTATGAAGGCTGCTATTCAGCCCTCCCAGCTCAGAACCTCGCTTCTCCAGCAAAATCTTGGACTACTGACGAATACTTTGCACTGCCATTGCAAGAGCCCCTCTGGATTGCGCCATCTCTATGTGAGCCCCTCCTGGGCTGCGTAGGCCTCTGCGTTGCCTCCCTAATGCTCAAGCTGCCTCTCTGCTACGTACTCTTTGGCTCGGTACTTCCTCTTCGATCTAAATCTCTGCTTCTGCCCCTCTCACTGCAACTTAGATCACTTGTTCGATTTTCTCAGCAAACCATGCCCCATAAAAATCGAACTGACTAATCAACTTGGTGTATCTTCAACTGACCTTCAAGCCTCCTCTTATACTTTTCCTGTTGATGAATCAACGACTGAGATTAAGTCCCTAATCAACAACTAAGATTAAATTAGATTTGATCTTTGTCACTTAGAAACTTCTCACCCATATTTTCATTAATACCCATTAATATTTTTATTTTCCTAAGTTTAGACTTAGGAACCCCATTAAAAATATTAATTATTTTAATAAAACACATCGGTGGTGGAATTTCGCCAAACGATTTCGGGGTCTTTGAGATCTCATGTGTTCTAGCCCCTCCACAAAATTTCGGAGCTAGAGCACATCCGATGCTACCCAAAATCAACACACCAAAGGGATAAGAGGATCAATGCCTTATTGCTTGGGCTTAATGGAGTCAAGATACACATGGATGGAGAATTTTCGTGAGTTGATGTGCCCTAATTGATCTTTGCTAGCCTCTCCAAGGGCAACAACTTGGTCAATAGAGATTTATATGCAAATTTGCTAAAGAGATGAAGTTTCAAGGCTTAAAACCTATTGGATACCTTGAGGAACATTCACCCACTTTCTTTAAGTACAACGCATACATTAAATCACTTATTCAAGGTTCCTAGAAGAATTTCGCATTTACTGTAACCCATACAAGAATAATGATAACCATAACATGTAGTAAACAAGTAAAATAACAAGAATAGCATCAAAATTCGACTTACATGAGAGAGAGTATATCCATTCATCAACTTCGCATTAAAAAGAAGCTCTAAAGACGATAGCGAAAATCCAAAAGTCATATTGCATCAAGAAAGCTCCAAAAAGTTCACCCAGCAAAAGTGCGAAAATCTCTTAAGAGATACCAATCCAATCCAAGTGATGATGATGAAAATGAATCATCTCACTTCTATTTATACATTCCTTTAAGGGATTCGAATGGCCTAATTTGGACTAATAAAGCGCCTAAAATAAGATAATATGCATAATAACAATACTTTTGGTGACAAGCCCACCAAAAAAGCTCAATAACATAAGAATAAGCCTCTCAAGAGGGCAAAATGATCAATATAGTGAGTTGTTGGGCCTTTGAGGAGGCCTAATGAAGTGTAAGGGGTGCCATGATGAAGAATTGGACTCCCAACATAGTGGAAAAGGGGTTGACCCCTTGTTTTCCAAGCAAGAACCTTTGATGCTCCCAAGTGGGTGTGGGGGCACAAGGACATCCTCATGGGTCTCCAAATGGATCGAAAATGCCTATAAACCATCTGTAAGGGCTAGGATGATGACATAAGCCCTCCCATTGCAGCGGGAGACATCCTCTGGACCTTGGAACATCTGGCAAGTGTATTGTGCCTGTGTGGAGCCGGCTAGACATGGTGAACCAGGTGCATCATCCCCATCCAAAAGTTTGAACACGAGCAATCAATGAGTGGTGTTGGGGATCCATGAAGTACTCTTTGCTATGGTGGAGGCCCATGGCCCTCAACGCTCACCCTACAAGTGCTAATGTGGCCCTCTGTAGGGCTGAGACCTCGTATAGGGAGATGCACTTGCAATCCTGCATAAGATCTAATGCGTCCTTTTGCCCTCCAATACAACAAATCATCAGAATAATCAAGTAAAAGAGCTTACAAGTCATGGAATCAATGGGGCATTTCACGGTGGCATGCCCTTCCATAGTGGGCTTTGGCATGTACAAGTGACTCCAAGCTCAATAGGGGGTTAATCAAGGACCCTACTAGGTGGTTCAACCTCTAAAGGGGGTGACATGTCCATTGTACATCCCTCAGATGGTAGGTGGTAGAGCAGAGTGGGGATCAGGGAAATCATCTAGACCACATGCAATGGTACAAGGGTAGCTATAATAAGGGAAGACCACACTTGGGTATATGAATGTAGGAGAGAGCAAATTGTGGTACATGAGTTACCCCGACCTTTGTTTTTCCATCCTTCATATGCCTTTTGCCTTTGATTGATTTTTCTTCATAATCGCTCAGGGCTCCAAGGGATAAGAGCATGTTATGTAATATACAGTAGTGGATACCCCCTTTAAGGTGGGGCATTTCATCGCTCACCAGGGTTTGGGACAATCATGGGTTCCTTAATGATGGAAGGGGCTCTTGTAGGGCCCATAGGAACCATGGTGATGACTATGGATAAGGGGTAGAGCTCATGTTTGGCTTTTTCCCACGTGTTAAATTTGTATGTCCCAACCATCTTTTGCATTTTGTGGTACATTTCCTGTTGAGAGTGGCCAAAATATGCTTTTTATTTTCTCTTTTTAGTTGCATCTACCTCTGGGCATCGTTCCTAGTCCGACCCAAGGTGTGGACAAGAGGAGGGGGAGGTTATCTCTGTGTGGTCCCGGATGGGAAATGAGATGAATGGGGCTAAAATGAGTGGAAGGGGGGTGATGTAGATGGTATTGGGAAGCGGGGCCACGCAACGAAAATTAGGATTTACCATGTAGTTCCAACCCTAAAGTTAATGACTAGTAAAGGAGATCCCATGGGACTAGGGTACAGGGTTAACCACGAAATTAGGCAATGCAGACAAGAGTGCAAACCTAACCCACTCTTTCCGTTGAATCCCCCCACCAATCCATGCCTAAAAATGGCCATGACAAGTAAGGAAATTTACTCAAATATACCAATGAAAAGCCATACCTTCGAGGTCGAGAAGCCCACCTTCAAACATACAATCATAACAAGTGGACGAGGGACTACATTGCTGGCTCAGGTGGCAGAGATAATGGCACATCGAGCTATTTGGTGGCTTCAAGGGGCTGCTAGCTGCTGACTGAGGACCATCTAGGAGAATTTTTTTCTCCTATATACACTACCCGCAGATGGTGGGTAACATGCCTCGTACAAAATGAGGGATACCAGCTTTGAAGGAGTCTTTTTCCTATCATTAAAGGGCAATGTTCCCTCCATAGTATCAATGAAGCCAGTCATAAGATCTCAAGGTAGAGACTGAGTGTAACTTGATGTTATTCAAAATTTTCTCTTTGTTTGTACCATCCATTGACTCTACCGTAGCGAGTACCTTGTGCTATCTAATGGCCCGTCAAAGGGCCATGCCTCGTAGATATACATAAAATTCAAGGGGTCCAAGCGTCTCTTCTTCTTCGTATTTATCTCATGCCAAGTGCTGCTTGTATATAAACCAATGTTGCACGACTCGTACTTGTATAAGACTCGTCACGACATCGGCTCATCGACTCGTATAAGTCTCGGGAACGACCCTTATAAGACCCGTATAAGACTCGTCAAAATACAAAAAAAACTTAAAATATGGTAAATTTTGAGCACAAAAAAGAAGCTAATGACAATTCCAATCCTTAGAAGTTATAAAAACCACAATATATGCAATAATTCATAACATCATCTCATATCTATAAAAGTACAACATAACATATTCGATTTTTGTAAGCAAAACATTTAGATAGTGCATAAGAAAAAGATTCATGATTGCATAATTAAAATAAAAAACGTCAGCAAGTTCAAAATTCAAATACATGTCATAAATGATACATGATTGTCTCATAAGCCTTCGTGGAGCTAGTGGTAACATCGGAAGACTGAAGCAACTGTGAGGCAGGTGTATTTGGAGTCTCCATTTGAGATGGCAAACTAGAGAGATCCTCAGTCCCTTCATCAAGCCAACTCAAATCAAGGGCCTCCTCCTCCACAACCCAATCAGACTCTAAATCAATAGTATCCAATAAAATTTGATCTGTATCCTTTGATTGCACTTGTTTTGTGAGCATTCGAAGGTTGTAGTAGATGAAAACCAGCTTCTCCAACCTCTCATGCTCCAACTTATTTATCTTTTTGTTGTGGATGTGCTCAAACACTGACCAATTGCGCTCACAAGAAGAAGCACTGCAAAAAAATAACAACAAAGATTTTCAGTTTGTAATGCCAGACATATAAAAGAGAACTAGCAAAATTACAAGCTAAGTTCTAACAATTTGCACTTACAAGACATTTTCTTGTCCTTGAGACGTTGGCTTGAGCTTAATCCAAACATGCCAAATTCTTCCTTGTACATATCTCATTATAAGTTGATTTCGTCCTGAATATCTAGATCCAGGAACATCTTCTCAATGCATATCATGACACCTCTCATCACCTCGGGATCTCTTTGAATGATAGACCCCTCATTATAGAATAAGCTCAGATTGAGATATGCTCATGTTGCATGCAATGGTGAATGTAGTTGCTTGTGCCACCTGGAATCAATAATTTTCCATATAGGGAGATATTTAGATTCATTTCCCTTATAGAAAGTCTTGATGGCTTCTTTGGCCCTGTCCATGCCCTCATAAATATATGCCATTGCAGGTTTCTCTCCATCCATCAATCTCAAGACTTTCACAAGGGGCTTAGTGAAGCTGACAATCTCAGTCACTGTGTCCCACAAACTATCAACAAAGACAAATGTTTTCACAGACATTGCTTTCGATTTTGTGCTATCTTTCCAGAATACCCATCGCTGGCTACAAAACATTCTTCTCAAAGCTTGGTACTAATACAAAGGGCTTTGGAGGGAAAGAAAGTTTGTAGCAAACCATGTGATAGTGGGGCGACTAAGCTCACCCTGTGTGAATTCCGTCATAAGGTTCAACACCCAAGCATAATTATAAATATACTTGGTAATATGCTTGCATTCTTGCGTAACGTCTTGCACCCACTCCAACTTCCCAATGTACTCTAGCATCAAGTCTATGCAATGGGAAGCGCATGGAGTCCAAAAAATGGTGGGATATTTGGCACAAAGCAACCTTTCAGTTGCCACATAATTTGCTGCATTGTCCGTGATTACTTGGACAACATTTGCAACCCCAACTTCCTCCAGATCAGCCAACAATGAAAAAATCAAATGTGCATCTTTTACATTTGCAGATGCATCAATGTATTTCAGGAACATGGTTCCTTTAGGGCAAGCTACAACAAAATTTATTAGTGTTCTACCCCTCTCATCTGTCCACCCATCAGACATAAGTGTACAACTCGTAAATTTCCATGAGCTTTTAACGCTCTCCAATTGTTCCTTGACACACTCAAGCTCCTCATCTAGCTCTCTCCCCCTAAGTGCATTATAAGATGGGGCTTTGTATCCAGGGTCAACACATGCAATGGCATCCACCATGCGCTGATAAAAATAAGAATTTGTATAGTTGAATGAAAGACTGTTATGGTACCAAAACCTCCTCATTGCCATATCTGCCTCCTTCCTCTTCTTATCATTGAAACTGTACAAGGTTGGTTGAGCTAATAAGAGGTTATACACCTGTTTGCCATAACAGTGGAAGAGGAGTTACCAATACCTAAACTTTAAAACTGTGTTTCACTCTGAGATGAAGATCTACCTATTCCAACAATCTCATCCTTCCTTCTTGCTCTCTTAGAACTTGCTTTTGTAAGGGATTCCGAAGTAGTTACCATTTTAGTAGATTAGGGCAACTTTGACAACATCCCACACCATGTCTAAGAATTTTGGTTAGGTGGTATTTCAGCCTGTTTATGCCTGCATACATTGTGACATTGCAATAATTGCACTTGATATTGTGGTCATTACCGGGAATGATTTGTTGACCATGTGCCCATGCCGGATCATGAGACCTTCTAAAACCCTTAGGTGGCATGGTGACAAAATCTGGAAGATTTTTTTTTTTTTTTTTGGTTTTAAATTTTTCTTTTCTATTCTGAATTTTTTTTTATAATTTGCAATTTTTTTTGGTTGTATCGCTGAGTTTCTCAGCCACACAGCGGCCCTGTGTTGCTGAGAAACTTGGCCATAGGCATTCCCAAAAAAAAATAAAAATTGCAAACATAAAAAAATTAAAAAATAAAAAAAAAAAAAAAAAAAATAAATACATGGAAAACATTCTAACTAGGTTCATCAAGCCTACCTGAAGCTTAGTTTGATCCGATGAAGCCTCCTTTAGCCTCCTCCAACAACTCCTTCACGCTCCTTTAGCTTCATTCTCAAGTTTCAACACTCACACAAATTAGCCAAACACTCAACTGACAAGTGAATGAGAAATGGAAGGGAGAGAGGTGCTTATAAAGCTTTTTTTTCCCTTCAATTTCCCTTTTCTTCCACCTCATTTCCAAAAAGGAAAAAAAGAATTTCAAATTTTTGGACAGATTGTGGTTTTGATGCCTGGAGGGTCTTATAGGGGTCCAACAAGAGTTTAATGGGCTATCCGCGGGTTTGATACGGGTGGCCGGGTCTTGTACAAAACCTGCAGGGTAAGGGTCTAGACTGCGGGTTCTATGTGGTTGACCTGTCCCGGCATGTGACCTGTTCTTACCCACGGGTTTCATAAGGGTCATGCTTCGCTGATATAAATAGCTTCCCATCAAAAGGATAAACGCATTGATCCTTATATTTGAAGAAACTTCTCATCAAATTTTTTCAATTTCCAAGTAACTGCCAAGTAAATGAGTATTCCCATAGCTTTTATGTGAACATGATTCAAATATTTTAGTGGTATTGACTTTGAAGCTCTTGTGCACACTGGGATCATTTATTTCATGGGTATTTTTCTCATAATTCAGAGTTAACATATTATTTTCTTCTATTAAAGAGCTAAAATGATAAGTTTTAACTGAAATATTTATATCATTTCTGTTATTCCAATGGTACTAAAATAATCATAACATTATGCACAGGCATAGTCTTGGAGAGGTTCTTGATGCTCCTAATGTGATGTCTTTGATAAAAGACACCAAAGCAGCCCAGGAGGTATTGCTCTTTGAAGTTACACTGTTACAGTGTTCAGCTGCTGTTTTCACTGATTTAATATTTTATGCTTTCACAAACTTACCATGCTATGACAAGTTTTTCTGGTGTTGTAATCAGGTAAAAGCACTCAAAGATTTTCACGAGATGATGTCAAATGTTAGTATCAAGCTTTCTTCAGACTTTGAGTTGTATTATGCTTGGACATTGCATTTCTTGTCATGAAATTACTTACAAAGAAAATACTTTATGATGGGAGGAAACAGGCGTATTGTTAAAAAAGTGATGATTGAGCATTATTATCTTAGTCTTGTTGCTTCAAATAATATTTTTTGAACCAAAATGGGAAAGGACAATCCCTTCACTATATCAATCCTGGTTAAATGACATACTATTTTTTTTGAGGAATACCTCTTATAGAATCTGTTTTGCTATGCTGCTTCAATATGCGGAGGATATCTTCGCTGTCAAAGTCACCCAGGCCTTGTTCATGGACTCATCCACACCCACTTGGTGGGCGTTGAACTTGGGTCTCTGCATTAATACTATCCCAATCACCTTGCTGCTTGCCGCAACACCACACTTCTGGTTGCAGATGGCCTGTATTTTCGACATGATTAGGGAAATTATAAGTTGTGCATTCTCTTCTTGTATGCCACTGTATGGAAACCTCACTATTTTAATTGAAATGCTGATCAATCCTGTATTCTGATTTCCTTAGTCATGGTTGGTTTTTGATCATAAAAAAATCCTTTCTGTATATTTTCCTTTAAGGTACAATAGGAAAATGTAAAGTGTTTTCTGGCTCCTTCAGGTGCATTATTACAAACACATAAATCAATAAGAAACTAATGCCTTTGTCTTCCAGATCTGATCTTGGCATTTGTTGAAATTTAACATATGTACTTTTATGTATATCTAGGTCTTAAATTGTTTTGGAGATGCTCCAGGGACTCCTTATTGCTATTGTCAATTGATGTTCTTCTTAATTGCATTGACATATTTTGTCAGTTGTGGATGTTATTATAGTTCTTTCTTTCTTTCTCAGGGTTAAGACTTGAGATAAATCGTAATACCATGTCTTGCTACAATGTTCTTGTTGAGTATGTTGTCATTGATGTCAAAGTGGGAGCAGGTGCAGTAGGTGCAAGATGTCGTCATTAATGTCCTCGATATGTTGGTTGTCATAGATGAGATGATGTAGAGATGAACCCCTAGCTCTAGGGTTTAGATTCCCTAGACCATGGATATTCCCCACACTCATTGGAGGTTTTTGAAGCAGCAAATCACCGAGTTTGCTTTGGAGATCCTGGCCGGTGAATTCTCATCGTCATGCTGATTCCGTTGATATGTGGAACATCTTGAGCAGCCTCACGGATGGAGAGATATGCTTGGTCAAAGTTGCAAGTCCTATTTCATGGTCAAAATCCCCAAGGGCTGCTGATGTGGCATTGATTAAACTAACCAGTAGATGTTGTGGCAACTTCAATGGATGATGACGTGGCATCATATTGTTGGCAAAATCGTAAGGACTTTGGATATAAATTAAATTGAATGATGTTATGAAAAAAGGGTGTTCTAGAAAGGTTTCAACATTTATTTAAGGAAAGGATTTTTGGAAGATTAATATGACTCCAAAAAGTCAAAGTCCAGTTAAATAAAAGGGCAATAAGTATTAGTTTAATCTTATGGAGGCCGGCCCTAAGCTTTGGCTCAACATATTTTAAATTTATATTTCCCCTCCTCATCAAAGTCGGCTAACCCTCCTAGATACTTCTTTAAGCTATTATAAAGAGAAGTCCTCGCTCTTTTCATTAGGTGCGATTAATTCGTGGATATCTTCTATGCATCTACAGCTAGAGTATCCAAGAAGCTCAGAGGAATGCGTGAGGCTGCATAATAATGCATGCAGTCTTGTGAAGAAATTGAATGAGTATTTCTGGGCTATCCTTTTATTCTATTGGATAAGGTTTTCGCTGGGGCTCTCTTCTCTATTGCAAGATTTTTGGGTTGGTTGATTTAAACCCCTTCTGGTGCTTCGCTAGGTTATCTTGCAAGTTGCCCCTTCTCCAATGAAGTTCGCGTGTCTTGCCTTGATGCTTCGCTGATCTTAAAGAAGAACTTGAAGTTTGATCTGTGCTTTGGTCACCATATTTTATACTTGCAACCATCAAACAATAATGCCTCTTCCCTGCATATCCTGAAGCAGCTCTTGAGGAGTCTCTGAAAGTCTTGAAGGCAGTCTTGCATAGGAGCAGTGTTATCGGAACCGAACTGGTTCCGGCAAAATTGGCTGGTCCAACTGGTTTGGAGGCAGAACCAGCCCTTCGAACTGGTTCTGCCAGCCCGCGCGGCCAGGCAGGCCAAAAAATTGATTTTTTTCATTTTTTTTGAAATTATTTTTCCTAAATTCGAAACCTAATCTAGCCCCCCCTAAAGCTATTTAAACACCCCCACTCCCTCTATTCTACTCACACTATTTGTTTGAGTCTCTTGCATTTCTTGAGCTAAGTTCGGTGAGGAGAATTTGGAGAGTTTTTTGCAGGGTTGTTTTGAGGGAGATTTTTTGCATATTTGAAGAGCTGATTGGAGTCTTTGAGAGCTATTGGGTTGGAATATTTTTGAGCTACTTCAACGATTTATTTTTTCCCAAAGATTTTTGGGTTTTCTTCAGTGGTTTTTGCAATTGGTGGAGAATTTTTTTTTTTAATTTTGTTGTTAATTTTTTAAATTTTTTATTTTTAATTTTAATTTATATATTGTTTTTCCTCTTTTGGGGCTGCCACATAGCTGATTTTGGAGTTGTTTTTGGAGCTGATTTTCTCCAAAATATTTAGAGGGTAAATCAAGGAAATTACAGCTCCTTTTTTTTTCCTTCTATTTTTCTCTAAAAATGAGTTTTTTTTTTTGGGGCTGCCACATAGCTGATTTTGGAGTTGTTTTTGGAGCTGATTTTCTCCAAAATATTTAGAGGGTAAATCAAGGAAATTACAGCTCCTTTTTTTTTCCTTCTATTTTTCTCGAAAAATGAGCTTTTTTTTTTTCTCATAAAAATTTAGAACCCCGGTGTTTTTATGCAGATTTGTAGGAACTGCTTTGGAGCTGATTTTGGAGGAGTTTGGAGCTGATTTTCTTTAGCAAATTAAGAGGGAAATACAAGCTATTTTTTTCAACCATTAATGTTCTATTTTTCTTCAAAAAACTATTTTTTTCTTCTCTTAAAATTTTAAAACTCCAATTTTTTATGCAGAATTCAGAATTTTAGATTTCTTTTATTTTTTTCTCAAAAATTATTGCAATTTGTAGGGTTATTTTGAGAGATTTCATTGGCAAATTTTTGAAGGTGATTTTGGAGCTAATTGAAGAGTTTATTTTCAACTTGGTTGGAGCTTCTTCTCTTTTCAAAATTTACAGATCTTCTCCAGGTATTTCATTGTTTCTACTATTTTATTTTTCTCTAAAAAAATGTGATAAAATTATAAAAACCATAGGGTTTTCTATGCATATTTTTCTATTCATCCCCATGGCCCCCAAAAACATGAATGATCTAGCTTGGGTTCACTGTCATTTAAATGAACAAGGGGTAAAAGTCTGCAACTATTGTGGGAAAGAAGCTAAGGGTGGGAGGATCCATAGAATCTAAGAACACTTAGCACATTGGAGAGGGCAAGTAAAACCTTGTGAAAATGTTTTTGATGATCTCAAAGCAGAGATCGAAAGTTTTATTGAATCCTACAATGAAGAGAAGGGGAAAAAATACTTAAAAGAGATATAGCCAAAAGTCAAAAGGATGATGCCATGTATAGTGACCCTGATTTTGAAGCATATCTGACCAGTTTTGAAGAATTGTCTAGTTTCCCTTCTAAAGTTGGAGAGGTAGTTCAAGTGGTTTAAACTTGAAAAGGACAACAACCTATAAAGGGATTAATTCCTTCTTTGTACCCCCCACCACCCTTAGTTCTCAACCATGTAGGTTTTAACCCCGTACAAAAATTACCTGCATACGAATTCTAAAACATAGAAAGTAAACAATGTTAGAGACTAACTCATAAAACACATATACACAAAGATTTTCCCCTGGATTCCAAAATTGGGACTACCAAATTGATTTTTCATTATGTTTCTTTCAATGTCACAATACATTCTTATACATGCCAAAGTATCCAATACCATGGACCGAAAACGATTGCATCCAAAACCATGGACCGAAAACCATTGCGTCCAAAACCATGCGCGAAAACCATGCACAAAACCATAGGTAGGTCCGCCCAACCTAATATAGGGTCTAGAAAGGAATATAACACAACCCAACATTCTCCCACTTGTTGTTTTCTTTCCACAGGGGGCCATAGGAGAGCTTAGTCATTTATACAGCCCTGCAACGTCCATTGTTTCCCTACACTAAGAGAACTTCTCAGAGGTCACAAATTTTGTCAATGCATCTACAGTATTCTTCAAAGTGTCTACCTTTACCAGCAACACCTTTTTGTTTTCTATCATATCCCTCACAAAGTGATACTGAACATCAATGTGTTTTGTCTTTGAATGATAAGCAGGGTTCTTTGCCAAGAAAATTTGCACTTGGCTGTCACAGTCTATCCTTATAGCTCCTCTGTACTAACCCCCATACTTGAACACAATTTCTGCAACCAAACTGCTTCCTTGCTTCATGAGTGGCTGCCATGTATTCTGCCTCTGTAGTTGATAGTGCCACTACAGATTGTTTCTTACTCATCCAACTGATTGCACCTCCAAATAGGTTAAACACATACCCACTTGTAGATCTTCTTTGATCCAGATCTCCAGCGCAGTCTACATCAACAAAACCACGAATATTCAACACTCTGTCCAATCCTGGTATTCCTTGGTAGCACAAACCATACTCACTAGTGGCATGCAAATACCTGAAAACCCGTTTCACTGTTGTCCAATGCTCCTTTCCTGGTTTTGACATAAACCTGCTTAATACTCCCACTGCATGTGCAATTTCTGGTCTAGTACAAACCATTGCATACATCAGGGTACCGACTGCAGTTGCATATGGAACACGGGACGTGTCTTCTTCCTCTTTTTGTGTCTTGGGACATTGTTCAATAGATAAATTCACACCTACATGAATAGTAACCTTCATCGGTTTACTATCCTGCATATTAAACCTTTGCAGTATTGTTTCGACATACTTCCTCTGGTTTAACCAGAGCTTCCTCTTTGCTCGATTTCTTTTAATTTCCATGCCCAAAATATAGTTTGTAGCACCAAGATCTTTCATGTCAAATTTGGAGGACAATTGGGTCTTCAAATCTTGGGTAATTTCTTTGTCATTTCCAACCAACAACATATCATACACATACAAGACTAGATAAATAACACAGTCACCAATTAATTTAAAATACACATAGTGATCTGTTTTGCTTCTGATGAAGCCAAGTCCCCATATAAATGTATCAAATCTTTGATACCACATCCTTGGTGACTGTTTTAACCCATACAGAGACTTCTTTAACTTTGATACCAGTGCTTTCTTACCCTTCATCGCAAAAGCTTAAGGTTGCTTCATGTAGATCTCCTCTTCTATATCCCCATGAAGAAATGCTGTCTTCACATCCATCTGTTCTACTTCAAAATCAAAAGCAGTAACAACAAATGGAAGTAATCTAATAGAAGGTACCTTGGCAACAGGAGAAAGAATATTACCAAAATCAGTTCCCGGCACCTCGGAATAACTTTTTGCTACCAATCGAGCTTTGTATTTCTCTACCTTTCCTTCTGCATTTGTCTTCTTCTTGAACACCCATTTGCTATCAATGGGTTTCCTTCCAGCCGGCAACTCCACCATATTCCAAGTCTCATTTTTGTGCAAAGATGCCATTTCATCAACCTTGGCCTCTTTCCAGAGTTTTCCATCCTTTGAATCTACTGCTTCCTTCACAGTTCTGGGATCGTCATCAGTAATAGATAAAGCAAAATTTGAACAGAAAGCAGATGGACTATACCTTTCTGGCTGCCTTCTTTCTCGAGCTAATCTTCTCACAGCCGAAGTTTGTGGCTCTTCATCTTCTGATTCCTCCTCTGCTACAGAGTCTGATTCTTCCTCCTTTAGTTCAAACTCTATCTTCACAGGTTCCTTTGGTTGGACTTCACGTTTAATAACATCTTTCACCTCTCTGAACACCACATCTCGACTGTACACAACCTTCCTTGTTACTGGGTTCCAAAGCTTATAACCCTTTAAACCATCCTTATCCCCAATAAAGATGCACTTTTCAGATTTACTATCCAACTTGGTTCGTTTCTCCTTTGGAACATGTACATATGCATCACATCCAAATACCCTCAGATGGGAAAGAGAGGGTTTCTTACCAGTCCATACTTCTTGTGGAGTCTTATCCTCCGACGCTGATGAAGGTGATCTGTTGACCAAGTAACATTCAGTATCCACCGCCTCTGCCCAGAATTCCTGTCCTAACCCGGCACCAGTGAGCATGCTTCTTTCCCTTTCCATCAACGTTTTGTTCATTCTTTCTGTGACTCCATTTTGCTGAGGTGTATATGGAGTAGTCTTCTGCCGTGCTATACCACACTTCTTACAGAATTCTTCAAATTCCTTGCTGCAGAATTCTCCACCATTATCTGTCCTCTGCACCTTTATCTTCTTCTCTGTTTGATTTTCCACCAGAGCCTTAAATTCTTTAAACTTATCAAAGACTTCAGATTTCTTCTTAAGGAAATATATCCATGTATTCCTTGAGAAGTCATCTATAAATAATACATAGTACATAGACTTACCCAGTGATGGAGCCTTCATAGGTCCAAAAACATCACTGTGCACAAGCTCTAATATGTGTTTCGTCCTCTTACCACCAGAGGGGAAACTCACCTGATTCTGCTTCCCATATACACAATTTTCACAGAAATCAAAATCCAGAGAGCTATT
>APFE030928847.1:21917-57025 GCA_000404065.3 Pinus taeda | reverse complement strand
ATACTCTGCTAAAATATCTGAACTAGAAATGAGACCCTAATTCAATGTTCCATGTCTCCTCCATGTTAAACATGTTAAATGTTACATCTTATATATATAAATATGTTACATGTTACATGTTTATAACCTCAAGATGAAGGGAAAAACTCGCTACCCTATCCTCTTAATCAAAGTTGGCTTGTACTCCATTGAAAGTGCGGCTATGTTTAGATATCTGATGTATAAGAAGAAGCTTCACAATATGGAATCCTAGAGGCTCCCAAAAATTGCTTCTAACTCTAGTCAAAACTCCCACCTGCACCTCAAGCATTGGTGGCATCAGGATGTTCAGTCTTGGCTCAGCCATTAGGGGATTAAGGGGGAGATCATCATGGGAAGAAAGCACGGTATCAAAGATACCATCACCTCCGATTTTAAGGACAAGATGTGGGATACTAAGGAACTGGAGGCTAAAAGGAAGCTAAGGTACTTTAATGAGGTGATCAACCCTACCCTTGATAACCAGAATTATCTCTCTATGTTGACTAGCACTAAAAAGAAAATGAACATCGCTAGGATTAGAACTAACTCTCATGAGCTTCAGAGTGACACTAGGCAGTGGTCTAGTCCAAAGACTCCCCGGGATGATAGAATTTGTCAACTTGGTGATACTAGGAAGGTGGAAGATGAAAATCACATCATTTTAGACCGCCCAATTCTTGCCCACATCCACTCTCAATTCCCTATCATCAACCACAACTCCACCTGATCCAGGTCCGGGTGTGAAGAAGGACCCTTCCAATACCTTTACTTTCGTGATGTGTTAAAATGCATTTTAAAAGAACATTAATGAATACATCTGCATGCGAAAAAAGAAGAAGAGGAACATGAAAATCATCAACACATGAGAACATAAGCGTTGATAACAGAGTTCATCAGTGAGGGACTACATCTCCGGGAACCAGTGTTAAGATGGTGTAGGTCGTTGCATTAAGTGTTGTCAATAAGGTGATGTACACATAGATGATGTCTCGATCATACAAGAAAAAAATGCCCCCACACAGGAGTGGCTCTAAGAGATATTCCACTACTGGAATTCTCAATCAAAAGACTCCTCTAGTATGACACAAAAACATGCATGATGAGCATCCCGCCAACATGGCACAAAAGGGATGTCAAAGTAAAACACATGCATGACGACAACAAGAGTATCCCATGAACATACAACAAGGGATCTCAAAGCATAACATGATGAGTTATGACAACAAGTACTTTACATAAAAGATTCCACATCAAATCAAGTAAGGAATCATGACAACAAGTAATAAAGAAGATCATGCCTCAATATCAATCAAGGATCTATACTACATAATGAAAAAAGAAGAAGTACATGAACACATCATATACCTCACAACCAAGGGCCATCTAAAGTAGTGGATGTCACACTGCTGAAGCTTCTCGGACCATTTCTCTCCAAGGCATCGATCGCATGAAGGTGGCTGCTCGCACAAGAATGTGGTCATCTACACTAGCACTTAGAAAGGTGACTAGAAGAAGAAATGAGAGAATAAGAAATTTGAATACGCCATCAGATTTGTGGCATCGAGTAGCACTGAATCAACTGTCCAAAATCCGAATTCTGAGAAGCTGAGAATTCTGGGCTCAAGGAATCTTCTATACTCCCCCAAGATTCCTCAAAGATTCTATTCCATGGATGGATTGGAACTTTGAAACTCTGATGGCGAATTTGATCTCACCATTGCAATCCTGTGGAAAGCCATCAAAAACAAGTATAAAGTTGACTATATTCCAAAATGTCAAAATTTTACCTCGGCAAAATTTCATGGTTCAAGGTTCCGCTCCATGTTTTTGCTGAAATAATGGTTCCATGTTCATTCTAGAAATGATCGAAAAATGTAGACCTATGATGAAGAAACGAACGAAACCATTATTTTCGTGGTGGTGAGAGGTGTAAAATCCATATAAAATTTGTCAAATTCTGACAAGGTGAGAATTTTGCCCTCCTGCAAAATTCATGGTTCTTGCGTTAAAATATTAATTAATCTGCCTTCTTCCTCGAAATCCATGCCTGTAGTCTCTCTACTCCTCGAACTGTGTGCAGAGGTAAAAATGACTATTTAAATAGAAAAACCTTGGGCAGATTCACGAAGGTAAATAGTTGGTGCATTGGCTAAAAGAGGCTTATGGTTAGGGAAAGGTCGAGGGATCAAATCCTGCCTCTTCCATATATAAATTTTATAACCAAAAAAGTATTTGAAATAAGGGGTCGGGTCCGCACTGGACAGCCCACCCCCAAAAACCTCGCACTGTTGTACTAATATCGACGATCGACAATTGAATCGACGATTAAAATGGCGTTGGCACATATATCGACGCCCGATATAGGGTTTCGCCGATATCTATATTGTCTCTTGCATTCATCGGCGGTCGGTGCTACGTGTTAAACTGCGCGATATCCAGGTTTTCGTCGATATCTTTATCGGCGATATATTTACAATCGGTAATAGGCGCGGTGTATGTATCAGTGATATCAAATATGGTTGGACCGTTGAGGTTTGGGTCGGGTCCACTGCCGATGGCCCGCGCCCACCCTTAATACTATAATATATAACATATATATAAATATAATATATATAATATATATATATATAACAATATATAAGAGATTCAACAGAGATATTATATAATAGAAATAATATGCCAGATATGTGAGAGGGTTCAACAGGGAGTATTGTCGTGATCATGAAACATATATAGATATATAGAGAGGATCAAAAGAGAATTATTATAGAGATATGAAAACATATATATATATAATAAATATATATATATATATATATAGTTTTTTAATGTGATTTGTATTGCGATAAGGTTGTTTAAAGGGTTCAACGGGGGTTACAGCCGCCAATCCCAAAACCATGTATTTACTTGTTTTTATATAGTTGTTAATAACTATATTAAAACGAATTTTGTTTCATGGTTATTTAATAACCATATGAAAATGATTTTGTTTCTTATGCAGGTTTAGGAGGCTAATGAAAAAATGTCAAGTGTCAATGGTTGATGGGTTTCCATGTGGGTCCCACCTGCTTACTAGGATGCCATGTGGCATACTGTGGGCCCCATTTTTCTCCTGTCATGTCAAAATTTGAAGAGCTTTGTCTTTCGCATACGAGCTCAGTTTGACGAACTGTTCACACCTCCACGATCAGGATGATGAGATCTACGATCTAGTCCTAGTTCGAGCATAATCCAAACACTTTTATTTTGAGCCATCTTTGTCTTGTGTGTCTTTCTGGAGCCACCTAGATCACCACCCTTCTTGAATTATTAAGCGAACCCAAATATAATGATCTTGGAACGCTTCTTTCCGTGCTCCTTGATCACAAAAACGAGATTGCGAAGAATGACACTTCTCTCTTTTCTTGAGGTCTGATAGACCACATTGGTCTTAGTGGACATTAATCATCATCATCATAATATATTAGAGTTAATAAAATTTAATTAAATAAAAAACATGGTTTTGACTTTTAATTTAGTTAAATTTTATTTAATATATACTATGTTATTAATAAAAAATATTTAAAATATAATTTAATTTAATTAAAAAGAATTATATTAAAATAAAAATAAATAAAATTTCTTATTTGATTTAATAGAGTTTATGAGCAGCTATATTAATTAGGCCAATTTAAAGTTCTTAATTTATTCATTTATTTGAGTGTTATAGTTTAATTGTTATCTGTTTTGAAAAAAAATTGGCCATATTTTTTTATCAAACTTGTTTGAAATTTAAAGTGCCTTTTTAATGACAAAAAATCAAGTTTTTTTTTTGAAAATTTATTTCACTAAAATCATAAAAACAAACTTTAAAGGGTAAAACAATTTAAAATAAAATTTACCATAGAAAATAATTATAATAGACATGTTAATATTGCATATAACCTATATAATGGAATTAAAAAATAAATAAAAATTGAAACCTAAATTATAGGTTTTTTGGTGCTTTTCAATGGTTTTCTTGGTGGTTTTCTAAGTTGTTTTTGGCCTTCAAGGGCTTTCTTAATGGTTTTTAAAGTTATTTTTTTTATGGTTTTTATGGCGATTTTCATGATTTCTTTCGTAGTTTTTGTATGCTAGGTTTTTTCTAGATTAATTTATTTTATTTTACAGAAAAAATAAATAAATAAAAGGGAAAAAATTGACAAGAAACATACGTTGTCCTGAGCCTATGGGTTGTTGGCAGGGTTGACGGGTAGCTAGATTGAGTTCTTCCATCTTGGTCGAGCTTATAAGTCTTTCGTCAAGTTCATTTTCATCTTGCAGCCCAAGCAAAATGACTGGAGCAAGTCATGACTCAGATATTTGAATTAGAAATAACATTTGAACGATCGAGCCATAACTCTCGATTGAGTCATTAACTTGGGTTAGAAAATGGCTCGATCAAGAGTTTGTTTAAACACTCGTTCGAACTATTTTTAAGCGCTTCAACAAATCGATCGAACAATTAAAAATTGCTCGATTAGGTGCTTAAAATTGCTCAATCGATCATTCGTTTTTCAGCAAAACACGCCCTCATTTCGCCAAAAAGTGCAACCCGTTTCCATGCTTTAAATCATTGTAGTCACCATAGGTACAAGCCCAACACTATTACAAATAAATAAAGCCCACCAGTCCCAAAAATCCAATGTTGACAACCACCCCGCAGGGTCGAATACAACAAAATGAGGCTCAGAAAGACCTACCCCACTCACTCTAGAAACTAACCAAGAACGAATAGTTTTGCTAGAAATATCCATAGATTGACCAAACAAAAGACAATAATTAAAAAGTTGGGTCCAACCCCTCCTTCTAGTCCTCTTAACATCGAAAATATACCATAATCTCCTTTGTGGAGGAACAAAGAAATACCACAATCCTCTTTGTGGAGGAACAAAGAAACCAAAGATAAAATCCCTCTCCTCCGACAATGGAGCCTCCCAAATTAGATAAAACAAAAAAAAAAAAATAGGCCCGCTTATAGACATTTTTGAGAAGGTTACTCCATTCCAAAGGCATAGAAAAGAAATGAAAATAAAAATATTGGACAGGGAAAGGAAAATTACCCACTAGAATGCATGAAAACACACCAGGGTAAAAGCAACTCAACGATGATGAACCTAAGTTGCACCCACGACCACTCCACTCACTCTCCACTACACCAGCTCGTACAATCAGCATGAGGCTTGAATCTACCATTCCACCATCAAATTGAGCACCAATCTGACATACCTCTCCCAAACCAACTCAAAAAAGAAAGGAATTACAACCATTGTAATCCCATTTTGCCACTTTCTCCCTAACATTCCAATTTAGAACAAGGTCTCCCCATCTCCAATTCCAACATCTCAGTTGATAAACACTACCATAGACCCCTTTCATACTCCAAAGATGAACAAAAGTTCCCACCTGAACTAGAGCAATTACCTCGATTGGGTCCATATTCACTCCCATAAATGCATATGAAATATAATGAAGATCTGGGACACAACACTCCATGTAATGACACACTTAATCTTTACACGCCTCATGCTAGGGACAACAAGCCACACCACCCCCTATTAATGACATTCAAAGTCTATGGGGTGGAAATTGCTCCCCAAACCCATTTACTGTTGAAAATTCAATAGGGCAATGAATATGTTAATTCTCTTCAATGTGATAATTGTTTGTCTTACATTTTTACTTATTAGCTTTGTTCCTTATTATTATAATGTGAGAAACATCAAACATCTACCAAAAAATAAGAATAGTGACACAGTATATAGGTTGCAAGCTAGGGCCAAACCCCTCCTCTTGATGGGAAAACCCCTAAATCTCTTCTCTTCTTATAGATCCTTTGTTTGATGAATACCAAGACCTTCTGACTCAAACTAATACCCTCCAAGATCAACCACTTGAGATGACGTGAAAACCTTGTACTAGCCAAACCCAGTTAAATCTCTTCCAATTGCACCAACTCAGCCTCCCGTTGCAAGAACTTCTACCGCCTACTTCAAATCCATATTTCGACTTCCTGATAATTGTTGTTGCTACACTTGGAAACTTCGATATTCTTCCTAGAGCCTTCTACTTCCATTCACTTGCCTTTCCTTGTGACTTAGGGCTTAAGAGATACCCTTAGTAACCTTCACTTTCCTACTTTTCTCCATTCCTTCCAATATCAAACTAGATGTAACCCTTGTGCAGAAACCCTACCTTCATCTAGCACGTGAGAGAGAGAGAACTAGCCCAAACACTTTGTCTTTCTTCGACCTCTTCTTTGTCCTTCTTCTTTGACATCTTCTTCATCCTCTTCTTCGCATAGAATGAGTGATGAGTGAGTTTTTCTTTGGAGGATGAGTTGCTCTCTTTATATAGGCCTCTTCAAGGGGTAGATGTGGCTCTTCAATTAGGTCGACTTGAGAGCTTCTAGGTTGACTTGATCTTGGAGGGTATTTCGACACTTTAGAGACAAAAACAATGTTTCTTTGCAAGACACAATGTGTCCATTAGGGTCTTCAACATATGAAAATGACTCTTAGTCCTAGGAAAAACCCTAGAAGCACTTAATGGGTGCTTGACCTATAAATTAAAAGAACTTGAGCATGAAACCCATGTTCCAATAATAATAATAATTTCTTTTCATTTTATAATTGACAAGATACACATTTTTTGACACTCCCACTTATCTAGGGAGGTATTCATAAGAGGTACATGGTCATTCTCAATTTGAATAGATCTCATAAAAATAGTCGGATTGGTAACCCATCTGTCTAGCATTATGTTAAACAACATTGTCACATAGCAATGCCTTAACTAACCGCTCTATATCTCCACGATATTAGAGCACAATGCTAGAGAGACCAATGATTTATAGACACCATCATCATTGTCTCTCAAGGTAGATACTCCACTCGGGTGTTCACCGAGTATGACCTTCCTTGGACTATCATTATCTTGGATAACCAGTCCTCAAATAATATCAGTCCAGGAATACTCTTGTCTGGAATGCCCTACCACATTCTCAAAGATTATTGAATGCCAAATGGTTACCCAATCCTCCATTCTTTCTTCCCAAGTGAAGACAAGAATGTAGTGTCTATCTCTCCCTCTCAATTAAGGAGGATACATCAACCAAGCTAAGCTTGTCTCTCAAGTACACATGCTTCTTGTTTGGAAGATATTTTGTCAATAAATTAGCTACCTGCTCACCTAGTTCTCAAATATACTGATGCTTGTTGTTTATATGATTTGTCTTTCCATGAAATATTAGGTCTTCAAAAAAATGTATACAATTGGTGTTATCAAAAAGTATCACTGTAGGGTTCATCGGTCCTTCAAATAGGTTGGATAGAAGCTTCCTCAACCAGACCGCTTCTTTGCTTACTTCATAGGTTGCAACATATTCATCATCATCACTAAACACAATTATCTCGTGTTTCCTACTCGTCCATGAGATCCTGGAGGATCTCAAACTGAAACATTCTCCAGTAGTGCTCCTTCCATCTTGTTCACTTGCACCCCAGTCAGAATCTGTATATCCCATCAAGTGGACATTATTTCTATCTGTCATACTTCAGACAGTAACGAATGGTTCCTCATAGATATCTCAGAATATGCTTTGCTTCTATCCAATAATCATGCCTTGGATCCACTTGGAATTGAATAAGAATATTTATTGCAAAACATATGTCTCGTCGAGTATTCACCAAGTACATCAGTGAGCCAATTAGTTCTCTATAATTGGAAGGATCCACAGGGCTTGATTCAGAACTCCTTAGTCTCTTCAAGTTTGTGATCATCAGGGTGGTCATAGGTTTGCAGTCCATCATGTCAAACCTCTTCAACATCTTCATCATGTAATTTTCTTGACCTAAATAAAATTCATCAACTCCTTACCAGACTTCTAGCCCCAAATAGTAATGCATCATCCCTAAATCCTTCATGTCAATTTTTTCTGCTAGTTTCTTCTTACATTCTTCAATTTTACCTTCTACACCTATCAAGAGAAGATCATATACATACAAAATAATGATTACAAGTTCTCCATACAACCATGATATAAAGGTTCAGATCAATAGAAATTTTTGTGAAGCCTATTCTTTCTAGTCATGCATCCATTCTAGCATACCATACCCTTGGTGATTGCTTGAGGCCATATAATTCTTTCTTCAATCTACAAACATATGCCTTCCTGTGTTTAACTTCAAATCCCAAGGGTTTCTCTATATAGACTTCTTCATCTATTGTGTCATTCAGAAATGAAGTATTGACATCCATTTGATGAATATTCCATCCCATCGATGTTGTCAGAGAGACTAATGGATGAACCATTGTATATCTTGTTGTTGGAGCAAATGTCTCTCCATAGTCGATGCCTTTTTGTTGAGAGAAACCTGTAGCCACAAATATTGCCTTATACTTGTCTATACTTCCATCTGTCACATGTTTGATCTTATAGATCCACTTGGAAGTTACCACAGATTTGTCTTCAAGCCTAGGCACAACCTCCCACACTCTATTATTCATTATATATTGATACACTTCATTCATGTCATAGTTCCCTTCCTTATGATTGATAACCTCTTCAAAAGTTGATGGTTCTACTTCTATTAGTTTTTTCATATATGTAGCATACCTAGAATATCTTTTGGGTTTCTTTCTTTCTCTAAAAGAGAATTTTTCTGCCCCATGACCTTCTACATCAAGTAGTGTATATTTCAACCAATTAGGTATTTTCCTTGTTTTTGGGATGATCATGGGTTGAATACTTTCACTAAGACCTTCTTCTACATGGTTATATTCTTATGCTTCCCTATCAACTTCTTTCTCGAATACTGTAATTTCTTCATCATTAGAGTCTACGTGAAGTTCCTTTGATTTCTTGAATGCTATACTTTCATAAAATATGACATCTCGACTGACTTCTATGTGATTTCCTTCTTTGGTGTAGATCCTATAAGCCTTATATGAGTTACTATACCCAAAAAATGTTCCCTTCATGGCTAATGGATCCAACTTCTTTTTCTTGTCCTTTGGTATATGGATATATACAGGACACCCAAAGATTCAAAGATTTTCTATAGATGGCTTCTTTCCTGTGAACACTTCCTCTAAAGTTTTGTTGTCTAGGGACCTATGGGGACTTCAATTCTGAATGTAGACAATTTTATTTGTGGCTTCTCCCCACATAAACTTAGGTAGATCATGATCATGTAACATTTCTTTTACACTTTCTTCAATGGATCTATTCTTTTGTTTTGCAACTCCATTTTTATCGAGATTATATGGGACTATGAGCTCCCTCTTAATCCCAGATTCCTTATAAAATGCTATAATCTCCTTGAATGTATATTCTCCTCCATTATCAGATCTTATTATATTGATTCTCCTTTCTTTAAGGTTCTCCACTTTAGCTTTGAATTCTTGAAATTTAGTAAATACTTCATCTTGGTTTTCATTAAGTAAACCCAGGTCTTTCTTGAATGATCATCTATAAATGTGATATAATATATATGACCTCCATGTGATTTAGGAGTCACAGGACCACATACATCGGAGTGAATGAGATCCAAGATTTATTTTGACCGTGAAGCACGACTTCCAAATGGCCTCTTGGTATTCTTACCCAATGCACATACCTTACATACTCCTTCATGACCTTCTTTTAGTTCAGGTATTCCATCTACTATGGAGCTTAGAGTTGGAATGATTTTGAAATGTAGATGACCAAATCTTCTATGGCAAAGTTCACATGGGTTAATTTCAACGTGAACTAGGGCTTGGGCTAAAGGAGATATCAGTATGTAAAGTGTTCCTTCTTGAATGCCAATGACTTTAGCTTGTTCTATACTTGAGTCTTTACTCCATACAAGTACCTTTCCATCAATGAAAGCTACTCTATCACACTTATTTTCTAAGCTTGAAATGGAAATTGAGTTCTTATGCAAACCTGGAACAAATATAATATTGTTGAGGTGGACGTTCCTTCCATTCTCCAGCTTTATGGAGGTCGATCCAACACCCCTTACGAGATAGCTCTTGTTATATCCAATTTCCACTAAATAAGTGGATTTACCTTTTCATAAGTTCTTCAATTATTTGGTATGGCTAGTCATGTGCTTTGATGCACCACTATCAATTACCCAACTATTTTCATCTTGGAATGTGCTAGAGATAGCTCAGAAGAGGCCTTCATCCTTTTCCTTGATTGATACCTTCTTTGAAGAAAATAAGAGACTTCGTGATTCCTTTATACCTTTCTTGAGATGGATTTCTACATTGGAACACTTCTTTATGAACTTCTTCACAATAGAGGAGATCTTCATGATTCCCTTAGCTAACCTTAGGTCTGATACCATGTTGAGAATTCAATAGGTCAATGAATATGTTAATTCTCTTCAACTTAATAATTGTTTATGTTACCTTTTTAACTATTAACTTTGTTCCTTATTATTATAATGTGAGAAAAATCAAACAAATACCAAACCAATAATAATAGTGACATGGTTTCTATAGGTTGCAAGGCAGGGCCAAAATCCCTCCTCTTGAGGGGAAAACCCTTAAATCTCTTCTCTTCCTATAGATCCTTCTATTGATAGATACCAAGACCTTATGACTCAGACTAATACCTTCCAAGATCAACCACTTGAGATGATGTGCAAACCTTGTACTAGCTAAACCTATTTAAATCTCTTCCAATTGTAGCAACTCGACATCCTGTTGCAAGAACTTCAACATCTTACTGCAGATCCAAAATTTCGATGGCCCGACAACTGCTGCAACTGCTTTTGCCACACTTGGAAACTTCGATCTTCTTCCTAGAGCCTTCTTCTTCCCTTCGCTTACCTTTCCTTGCGAATTAGGGCTTGAGGGATACCCTTAGTGACCTTAACTTTCCTCCTTTCCTCCCTTCCTTCCAAGATAGAACTAGATGTAACCCTTACGCAAAAAGCCTAGCTTCAGCTAACACGTGAGAGAGAGAACTAGCCCAAACACTTCATCTTTCTTTGACCTCTTCTTCACGCTCTTCTTTTCATAGAATGAGTGATGAGTGAGTGTGTCTTTGGAGCATGAGTTTCTCTCTTTATATAGGCCTCTTTAAGGGGTAGACATGGCTTTTCAATCAGGGCAACTTGACAACTTATATGTCGACTTGATATTGGAGGGTATTTCGACACATTAAAGACAAAAATATTTTTTCTTATCAAGATACAATGTGCCCACTAGGGTCTTCAATATATGACAATGGCTCTTAAACCTTGGACAAACCGTAGAAGCACTCAATGAGTGCTTGACCAATAAAATAAAAGAACTTGATCATGAAACCCATGCTCCAATAATAATAATAATTTATTTTCATTTTATAATTTACAATAATATATTTTATACCTATGAATATCGAACCTAGTTACACATTTTTCAACATATACATCCTCACCCACTACCCCCATTACAGACAAATAGAATTTTAAGTGATTAAAATTTAATACTTTATTGACTTAAAAAATAAAATTATATGATAAAATTAAATACTATAAGTGAAACATTCAATTTAAAAACTATAAAATCATATTAATAAAAAATATATAAAAAATATTTATAATTATATTAAATAAAAATATTATAAATAAAATAAAAATAATTATAAATATTATAAAAGTTTCACAGTTTATCCTTATACTCACAAAAATTTTCTGAACCGAAAATGTGATCCGAATTTAATGCATTGATCCTCCTCTGACTCAGAGCTAAAACACGAATGCACATAATTAGCAAGGAAAGACATTCCTTCCTAAATGGGGTGTTTAAGAGGAGAGAGGTTGGAGGGCACATGGTTGCAATCCCACCAAGCATTATTGATGGGGGACATGGCCATGTTCCCTCCCCGATATCATTAACTCATGATAATCAATCCTGCATAGTTAATCTTGCAACCATACATGATTTTTATGAAGGTAATATCTAGATTTCAAGATGGATTAATGGAGGAGATCATGCAAAGGGTTATTGTAGTTATGATGTGGGGGTCTGATCTTCAGGAGCTAGCATGAAGTCCTCTCCCATCCTATCTTCCCATGTGAATCAATCATCACAGGTAGGTGTGGTCTTTTGGCGTAGGTGGTGAAGGCAATTTGCACAAAGTAAAGGGTTCAATCAACTACTACTACTCAACGTAATGAACTTTCAAAATGTTGAAATAGGAAACTATGGTAAAATTTAACTTTTTAAATCTCATTTGATGGAGATGATAATCTCATTAAATTCCTCTTTTCAAGAGGACCGAAATCAACTTAAAGATCATCTAATTTGGACAAGGGAAACTGTATTTTTGAATTATGCGCCCACATATGCACATTTGATTAGGCCAGCCCTAAAACAAAGTGGAAACCTTAGAAGGCTATAAATACAAGTCACCTCTACCTCATTTGGACATCATCATGAGACATTATTCTATTCTCTTTCTTGGTTTTTTCTCGCACGGGTCTTAGGCACGTCTGTAGGGGAATGTGTTCACTCGAAGAGGAAATTGTAGGGTCTGAAACTCTCATCTCTATTTTAGGGTTTCAGGCCTCAGTCACAAGCACAACACAGGAAGAACTCGACCAATTTCGCTCACTAACTAGCTCATCCATGGGACCAAAGCATCTCAGTCACGTGCACAACTCTTCCTCCATCGGAATAGCATATAGGGTTTCATAATCACAACCGTATGCTCTCCAAATGTTGAATGTTACCATAGTCGTTGGCTTATAGGTTCAAGGGAGCGACTGGACCTTTTCAGTCACACGCATGAATCATCCTCCATGCAATCAGGACCTAAATGTTGGTTTTTCAGTTGTCCAAAGTTTCCGCTTGTTGACCGTAGGATTCGATAATTGATCGTAGACAGTGATAGTTCATTTCAAGCTTATGAATCACAATTTTCACTATATGAATTGATGGGTTCATTTTATGGATATTGTTTAGTTGATTATTGTTGGATAGGCTTATGGTTTTAGAATATTGTACTCTCATTTAATGAATTGTTCAATGACGATCTAATGAGAAGAATAATTTTAACAGTTTTTCCCGATAGTTGGTTTTTCCCTGGTCTCTGACCAATCCTAGTGTCCCTATGTGTGAATGATTTTATTTTATTGTTCCTTTATGTTTTGTTGCATTGATGAAAATGATATTGTTCTTTCTACATAGTTGCATGTGTTGCTGAATAATGTAAATCAGAATAAATTTATGATGTTATGTGGTGAATTTAATATGTTAATGAAGAAATGAAATTATCAAAGCAAAGAACAATATAGCCCTAAGAAAAAATTAAAATGGTTTCAAATTCGGGTTGAAGAAAAGTCATTGAAGATCACCCCTATGATGACAACATTGATGGAAGGGAGAGAGGATGGAGGGGACATAAAAGAATTCTAGGGTTTGAAGGAACCCTAGGAAATGTTTGTATTAGGGTTTGATCGATATTATGAGGTTAAGGTTTGAGATAAACCCTGGTTTATGGCAAATATGTGATATATGAAATCTATAAACCCTAGCATGGTCAATTTGACAAATTTCATGAAGCCATGGCTAGGATAACTTCTATTAAGCATGGTTGATGATGAAGTTGATGAATATATATTGAATTAAACAAGTGGACTATGAAAAGTGATGGGAGATGATCACCTCTCATTGAAGATGAGTATTTCTTGATTTATGATGCTCCTTTATGACTTTAATTGTTTTTACACTTATAGATCTGATTATATTTTTTATTATTACCTATACTTCCTGCATGTCTATTTGATTATTCATATGCTTCTAACGTCTTGATGAGTTGCGATAAGTGGATCCTTCTAGAGGATCATGGCTAATGCAGGAAGAGATGAGCTAGTAAAGGTAACAAAGTGCTATAAGTTTCCTATGAAAAATAAGGTGTATAGGTATGCATGGTATATTGTTTCAATGTTATGTTTCAGTTGTAATATTGGATGGCAAGGTAAGCCCTAAGGTATGATGAGTATATCACCTTCATAAATACCTCATGTATGATGAAATGATGCTCTTGGTAGTGAACACTTATCTTACCATTTAGACACAACGAACTTCTTGATTTTATTTAATATTGATCTATGATATATTGGTATACTTGATGGAGGCTAGCACCTTGATTCTAATAGATAGTAATTTGATATTATTAATAATGTTTGCGATAAGCATGGTAGCCATGATAATATAAGTGTAACAATGAGATTGATATTCAAGATATTTTTTTGACCTTAGTTATGTTTTGATGTATGGAAAAATTGAATGCCCTAACTTGATGGATTGAGTTATGTAATGTTATGATCATGATCCTTGAAATATACTCCTATTAGCTATTAGAAACTAACCCTTGATGAAATATTGATGTCATGATGTAATTGTGAAGTAGTTGATGCTAACATGATATGACCATGATGTGATATAGTATGAATTTAATATCTAATAGATCTGCTGATGCATGACAATATTATATACAAGGTTATGACTTGAATGAAGATGACTGAAGTGGCTTCCAATTCAAATGTAGAATCTCTCCATAAGATCCCTACTCCTATTATCATTTGTGTTATTTGTATATAAGATTATTTACTATTGAAATATGATTTATGGGCATGAATAGAAAAATATATAATATTGTTGGTTTGCAAAAAAAATATGATATGAGAAGAGAGATATTTCCTTTACTTTAAGCCTCAACTGGACAAAAACAAGCCTATGGGTGTGACTATAGCCTCAACCACACAAAAGTAATCTCAACGGTGTGAATGTAGCCTTCCAATCACACAGAGGAAGGTAACCTCAAGGGTGTGACTATAGCCGCTGAACCGCATGGAGGAAGGCCTATGCGTGCGATTATCCCTGTAGGTCACAAAAGTGAAGCTTTTTGCATAAAATCAAAAGTAAACCTGAAGGATGCCTGTCTTACAGACATGGAGAAGACAATAGAAAGTTCTATGAGCAGGGAAGTTTGAATGTTTGACCTACTATAATGTGAATATGTTGACTAAACTTATGTTTGCAGGTGATCAAGATATTCATATCAATATGTCATTATGATTTAACCATTGACGCTTGAGTATGAAAATATTTGATAATAGCTGCAAGGGTTTGACTAGATGGACTGATTGATTTAGATAAAACATTGTTTGGAGTTTTGACATGATGCTTGATAATGATTTAGAACTTTGACTTAATGATGGAGATATGTCTTGGGCTATAGATCTCACTGTTTGGGATTTGACCTGATGACTAATGATTTGATTTGAGGACTGATGATTTTCCTTAATAATAATGTTATCTGGGCATAGTGACTTTTAGTGACTTATATTGGTATTATGTGTTGACATCATTAGCTTTGACAAAACGGTTGAAATATTAACATTTGTGATTCAGTATGAAGTTATATCACAATAAATTGATTGAACCTGCATGACTTATTATTGGTGTATGTGTTTACATCTAGTGACTTATATTATGATCATGAGGATGACTTGATGAAGTTTGGATTGATATTGTTAGGTAGATGAAAACTTGGTGGCATGATAAAGTCATAATTTTATATTTGGATATGAGCTCTACCTGTCACTTGTTCCAAAGAATTTGTTATAGTGATATTGATGATTTTGATATTAGTTCTGATTTGGAATCTAAAATTTGATAAGAAGAATTAGTTGATTTGATTGCACAATATTGACTTATGTAAGGCTGAGCATATTGGTTTGTTAAAGTGTTATGTTTACAGAAAGCATTTTTTGAAGCAAGCTTCCCAATTTGGGTATGTTTGCATTGACAGTTACTTGGTGAAGCTAAGAAGATGTGTCGATCCAAAACTCTACTTCAAAAGGGGTCCAAGGTATGTCTTTGATGTTGGTTTTTATATATACTGATGATCTACCCTTGACAGGTAATGAGCCTCTAATGATAAAAGTAAGAAGGATATGGCCTCTGAAGTTTGAAATGAAGAATCATGGCACGATGTATCTCATCCTGAAGTTTGGAAAATAAAATATGCATTGCAATGCTATTGAATAGTTTTTTGAAAATGGAAATGCAAATCCTTTGGCACTACGATTGAATTTATAGAAGTTGTGAAGAGATATTGTTGAACCTGACTTAGAAATCGACAATTGATTGAAGCATTGATGTTCCAACACCCATTCATATATGTGTGTGTGTGTGTTGTGCATAACCTGATTGAATTCATGATTGAGTTGCTTCATACACAATGAGTTGCCACCAAACACCCTTCGAGATGTTTGCATGGGATGATTTATCTTTGACATTGTTCCTATAATATGTGACTGCATGGATGTACTGATGATGTTTATATCGTTATTGGGGAGCACATTTGGGTGTTTCCCTAGTATGCGATCTACCATTTTTTTTGAATGATAAGTCTGTAGCTTTAAGCATGACCAATTTGAGTACGATGGTTACTAGCATGACTAGTTATGAGGCAGGATGAATATTTTTGGAGAGATTTACTGAGTAGGTTCTAGATATGACATGGATACATTATGATGAAAAAGAGTGGGAAAAAATTGGAAAAGAATCCCATATATAGTTGGAAATGAGATACCTTCATTGATAGTGTTGTTGTACAAAATAAACTTCAGCTTGTAGTTGACACCTCCTCGAGAGGGAGGATAACTATGGTATCCTTTTTGTGATATGTATATTTTGTTCTAATATGATATTTTATTTGATGTCTTGTATGAATAGGAGATAGTTTCTATTGAGACATGATGATTACCAGAGATGAGTATGATAATGTGTTGTTGATCTACAAAGAGCATCATTGGTCGAGGACATTGAGCTAGCTCTTCCCCCCCTATTTGAGCTCTCAGGGTGTGGAATCTAAATGGAGGAATCCTAGGGTTGAGGGATCTCTCGACAATAGGGTATAACCCATATCTATTACCCATAGGGTTGGAGATGTTGCTCCCTTATCTTGGTATTTGTAGAGTATACCCTAGTTGGCATCATACCCACACGTCGGGCTTGTTTGGATTTTCCCTCCCCATCTTGCCAACGAGTTGAGGAGGCTTAGGGGAGTGTGATCCTTCCCTTTTGGTAATTTGAGTATCTTGTCCAAGCTCGAATTATGATGTAGGTGTTCTGCCACATGGCTCTTGTGGGTCATTGTTGGGAAGATCAGTAGGCAACATGATGGGTTGAGATGTGCTCCCATATATCACCTATTACTCGATATGGGGTCGTATATGTTTAGTTCCCCCATGAGAATTCGAGTTGAGATGTGCCACTTGATGTGATTTTGAGATGTCCTCTTCAACGTTGATCTGGGTCATAGACTTGACTCCTCGCTGATGTTTTTCGGGTGGTAGCATTAGTCTCCCCACTGGCAGATATTCCACGTGGTAACAATGACTCCCAGATGAATAGATGGTGGTAGCTTAGGCTCCCCTCTGATGTCAAAATGTTATTCTTTTAGATTCGAGAATGTTCAACATGTGAGCAGGGATAGTCAAGAGATAAGTAGGAACAAGCAAGAGATGAATTGAGATGAACAATTCTAATATTGGATATGATATGATGACAGGATGACATGTTGATCGATGGTCAGATATTGACAGGCATAATTCTCCCTAGTTGAGAGAGAGTGATAAAATAGGCAACTACAGTCAAATTCCACTTTGCACAATTCATTTTATGGAAATGATGATTTCATTAAATTCCTCTTTTTGAGAGGACCAAAATCAACATAAAGACATTCTAATTTAGAAAAGGGAAAGCGTATTTTCTAATTATGAGCCCACATGTACACATTTTCCTAGGTCAGCCCTAAAGCAAAGTGGACACCCTTCAATAGAAGTGACCCCTACCTCATTTGGAAATCGTCATAGGACATTCTTCTATTCTCTTTCTTGTTTTCGGCTCGCACAGGTTTGAGGCACATCTGTGGAGGAATGGGTTCTCTTTAAGATGAAATTCCAGGGTTTGAAGATCATATCTCTGTTTTAGGGTTTTGGGCCTTAGTCGCAGGCAAAACACAAGAAGAAATCAACCACAATCGCGCACTAACTGGCTCATCTGTGTGACCAAAGAATCTTAGTCGCATGCACAACTTGTCCTCCATGCGGCTGACATCTAGGGTTTTAGAATCACAATCGCAATTCTCCAAAGGCTAAATTTGACCACAACCATTGGCTTACAGATTCAAGGGAGCGACTGGACCTTTCCAACTGCACGCATGACTCCTCCTCCATGCGACCAGGACATAAATGTTATTTTTTCAGTTGTGCAAAGTTTTCGTTCGTTTACCATAGGCTTCAATAATTGACTGAAGACAGTGATAGTTCATTTCAAGCTTGTGAATCGGGGTTTTGATTATAAGCATTGATGGGTTCATTTTATGTATATTGTTTAGTTTATTATTGTGGGATAGGTTTATGGTTATGGATTATTATACTCTCATTTATTGAATCATTCAATGACGATATAATAAGAAGAAGAATCTAAAAGGGTTTTCCCCATAGTAGGTTTTGCCTTGGTCTCCAACCAATCTTGGTGTCTTTGTGTGTGAATGATTTTCTTCTATTGTTCCTTTATGTTCCGTTGCATTGATGATGATGATATTTCTCTTTCTACATAGTTGCATATGTTGTTGAATAATATAAATCTTAATAATGTTATGGTGTTATGGGGTGAATTTAATATGTTAATTAAGAAATGCAATTATCAAAGTAAAGAAAAATATATCCCTAAGAAAATATTAACAAGTCAAGTTCTTAGACTTTGAAATCATTGTAGTGTGTTACTTCCTAGAATCTAGCCTTAAATAACCTCCATGATAATCTCCTTCTACCCTATTTTTCATCTATCTTTCAGTTCTTCCCAAATGTGTCTGTGGGGGGCAAGAAACTTTGTTCCCATTCTCTTACATATGGTCTTGGTTTCCAATATCTTTCTTGGTTGTTGTAATTAGTTTAGGTTGGGTTGTTGGAATTATTTCAACGATTCCCATCTTTCTACCTGATAGACATCTCTGAGTATATCCCCTCCATGGCCTCCCATTTTATTTTTCCTTTCCTCCATAGCATACTTCTTTCTTTGGAAAGGTTTGAGTTTTTGTAGTGCATGCCCAAGATGCACCATTAGAGAGCATGGATTCAAAGGGGTGTGACGCATTCAGAGAGTGGGGAGGCTCTCCATCCCAAGAGAGGGTGGAAAAGTTTGCTAGGCTATACTAAGAGATCACTCCACAAACCATATAACATGAAATTGCATGAGTGGAATAAGAGATTGTAGGAAAACATGGGTGTTTAACCAATACTAAGGTGTTGAGGGAAGTGTTTGAGTTGATGTTAGATATTGGGCATGCTAGAGGTTAATACAACCAATATATGTATACAATTGATATCTATTGGCATCTAAATATTCTATTGGGATGTGTCTTGCTAGGATGTAATGAGGATAAGGAGGAAATCATCATCAATATGGACGAGTTATAACTCTCTATGAAGAAATTGGACATGTGGTTGCATTATATTGAAGACCATCTGAGTCTTTCATCAAATATTAGTGTCTCGCTATGTGACAAGAAGGAGCCAATTTTTGTGGACGTGTCAAACTTAGCCAAGTATTAATCACAGGTTATAACTACTTTTGTCTCTTCATCTCTTTTTCATCTACATGCTTGAAGTTATATTAGGATGAAAATTGCTAGGCTATAACTTCCATGTCTTTTTGTTAGAATAGTTTAAATTTTATGTTTGGAAGTTGAAAAAACTTTGGCTCTACCACTTGTCTAGTTTCCCAAGTGGGTGATTAGGGCATACCAAAACTTATTATAATGTTTCATCTTAATAAATGAATATAACTTAATTTTACAAAAAAAAGGTAAAACAATCTCAGAACACTTTTCTTAATGCTTTTCTATCATGGGGATAAAATTTTAAAGATTATGAGTAATATCTTATCTTCTTAGGATATGATAGACCATATTGGGTATTAGTAGATGTTAAACTAAGCCCCAAATTAATATATAAGACCCCTTGTTTAAAGTTTCTAAAAGTGTACATACTCTACCTTTCAAAATTTATGATTAAAATATTTTATTACCATATTATTTAGTATAAAAAAAAATATGGAATTTATAACTTCAAAATTATTATAAAATAAGAAAAGTGAAATTTTAATAATAATTATTAAATTTTTTAAAATGAGAAAAATAATTTTTTTTAAATTATTATTATTATTTAATTTAAAAAAAAATATAAAAAACAAGTAATATATTTTAAAAAATACACTTAAAATTATTGAATCATTCCACCACCCTAATAAATTTAATAATTTTTTAATATAATAATAGAACCTATAATAAATCTTTAATGTTATAATAGAACTTATAATATAACAAGGGGGTTGCGAGGCAACAAGAATTTGCCTTGAGTGGGATGATAATTGATCGGAACCGGTGTGTTTTGACCCAGTTAAAAATTTAGGAAACATTGTAAGAACATAAATGAGTCTAGAGAGATCAACCCATATTATGATTGGTCAAATTTACAAGACATATTGCACCACAAGATGATTCTTCCAAAAGCAGAGACCAACCACACCAATGAAAAGACAAAGGGGCTAACCATATATCATTCCAATTGTTTATTGAGAACGATCTTAAGGAACTATTGAGAAGGTGTTGCAATAAAAATAGCTTCCATTATGAGTTTAGAAATCACACAAATTTCCATTTTCCAAAACTCTGTGGGGGACTCCCTAAACACTCCATTGGATATCATTATTCCATGTTTTGGCTAGATTCCAGATATGGAAAATGGTACATAGATCTAAGCTATAGAGAATGCTAATGCTAACGGTTCGGGGAAATAGAATGACATAGAAATAACAGACCCTGGATACATTGGTAGGTGATGTACACTCTACAATTAAACCTTACCACTAGATCTTTGTATTCAAGATATGCCATTAGGTTCCAATGACAAGATGTTGAACAAAATGCCCAAACTAGATAAACAAAATGGACTATCAAAATGAAGGAAGCATTAGAAATCAAAGCACGACTAATCATTAGAAGGATGGTGGGTGGCAAAAGGCAATGAAATAACTAAAGGCTCTCCGGAAAACAATTGCATATATAGATGCAAAGAATAGAAAGGGTGATAAAAGATACAAACCCATTGGTCATTTAGGATGCTAATTGAGAGAAATATGCAGAACACCCACTCAACTTAACTTTCATCTATCCAAGATGGAATATTTGTTCATTCACAGAACCTGAAACAATTAAGAAGCATAGCACTCTAAGTCTTCCCACTAGATTCCAACTGTGCCTATTGTATGCAAACACTTATAACTTTTCCCATTCACATATGGCTGACTATATGTCTCAATGGAACACACAAGTTTGGAAGTATATGTAAACATTATGTAACATGGGAAAGTTGTAGTAAATAATAAATTCATATTGAAAATATCATGGCGATGGGGTCAACCAACCAATAGTTAAGATCTTTTCACAGTCACAAAGACTCCTTGATAATATATTTTCAAGTCCTCATTACATCCATTCAATCCATACAATTTGGTTAAAAAATCCATTGCATTTATTCCAGCATTATGTTGTGAGAAATCTACCAACATGCAAAGGGATGGGAATATAGGTTGTAAGTACTCTTCACACATCTTCCCACTATTCATTTTTTTCCAGTGGATCTACCCATTGTTCATACAACAATAAAAGATAGAAATTACATTCACAATTGCAAAGCAGTAACTAAAATATTATTGTAAAATTTATATCATTGATACAGAAAACTATGTTCTCATCAAAACATAACCTTGAAAAAATCCATATCATAATGTTGTATACATAAAGGGTATGATATATATATATATATATATATATATATATAATATATATATATAGATAGATATATCTATATCTATATATAAGAAAGAAAATAATGACCACCTTTCACTGTTCATAGAAAATGGTAGCCACACTAAATATTTGTAAAATTGAGAAGCCAAGGAGGGGTTGAATGAGGCCACGGTGGCAATAAATATAGAGGGAATGAATTCCATTGAAGCAATGATTGCCTCCATTGTCAGACTAAGAGATGTTGCAGTCAAATTTGTTGTTGTTGCTCTTGCTTCCACCATTAGCATTACAACAACAAAGAGAGATCTAGATGTCAATATTCTTGTACTTTCCATTCTTTCTTACACTCACAACATTCCTATTACTGTTAATTTTTGTACAAAACAAAAAACCTAAAGGATGAAACCATAATCCTCTCGAGCAAGTAATCTAAAATAGACCAAACCTAATTAGAAGCACCAATCTTTCTTGTTTGAGATTGAAATAGTCGACCACAAGGGATAGAGTGATTTGACATCACAAAACTTGCACATGTAAAGGAAACTCATGTGTATTAATAATATTCTTCACCATTTTTTCATGCCTAATCTCTCCCTATAATGTAATCAAAGATTTTTTTTGTTAGCACATTTACAAAGCTTTTAGCATGTATTAATAATCCACTACTAAAAAGTTTTTTTTGGAAGATAAAACTATTAGGAAAAGTCTTAAACTAAACACTTACCCATTGGTTTGTTGTCAAACGCAGTCTCATTACTCCAGAGATTGACCTTAACTTTCCACCCTACCATGCATTAGGTTGCATGCCATCATTCCTTCCTTTGGCCCATCCTTTATTTATGAAATTCCCCTAACCTATCAAGGAAATGACCAAATTGTGCAAGGATTATTAAGATAAATTCTCCCCAAACGATCGAATTGTACCTGAAAAATCAGATATAGAGCCAAATTATTTAAATCTATAAACACCCTCAAACTTTTCTGGGAAACATTTCAAATATGAAGAAAACATTATAAATTGTGCCTAAATCCATGAAGGACTGGAATGAATTTACGAGATGGTGTCGATGTGAACAACTAGAACGATAATTACTGGATTTAAGACTAAAATGAATTTAGCATATGTTGTCAATACAAACAACTGGAATGATAACTATTATGGCATCATACCTTCCTCTTGCCCATATTTTATTTGTAAAATTGACCTATCGATAAAGGAAATGACCAAACCCTGTGAATATTATTACGATAAACTCCCCCAGAACCACCAAATTTGAACATAAAAACTCTAGTTTGGATCTATTTCTATGGACAAATATTAATGATTAATTAATCGGCTTTTGATGATGGTTAGTATATAGAATTTCAGTTGATTTGCTAGATAGACAATGCAAAAGTGCAATCAAATCTATTTCAAATATAAGTTTGCAAAAGGTTCTTACAATGTGTGAAAATACTAAAACATAAATTAAGGTGCATTACGTTGATTTTATTCTTTCCATAAAAACTTTAATTAAAAATTTAAAACGAAAAAATTTAGCTACAAAAGCCAAACCCTAAAAATTCTCTAAATTTTTTTGACAAAAAGACGAAAGAAGCTACATAAGTATCAATTATGACCAAGGCATTTTTTTTGCAAATAAAAGTCAACAAAGCCTTTGTCTTCCAAAAGCAATCGAGTTTTATCAATCTACTACGCAAGGAAAAAGAAAATATAGCAAAACCTACATAAGTTTATTTCAACCTATGTTAGCAAATCATTGCTAAGTGTATAATATTAGAACCAATAACACAAAATACATGGTTTCTAGGACTAATTATAAAATTTAGGATACGAACTCCAATAATGTACATCTTCCAATCTCTGTTTGAGCTTTCTTGGTCTTCTTGGTGTAGTTAGATAGTATTGTTGCATTCTATATGAATTTTCAAAATAACCCTATGCTCAGTGGTTTTCTATAAAATATATTTGGTTGTTTACTATTCTACATGAAATTCAAGGTTAAGAAAGCGGGATCTAACAAAGTCAGTAGCTACCAAGCCAAGTTGATTTGTTCAAAAGTGTAGACATGCCTATAACTTTCGAACCACCAGAATTAAGTAATCTTGCACCATCCACCATAAATGAATCAAGGTTTCCCATACAAGAGGAAAAATGAGTGATAGCTGAGTGAAGGAGAGGATCCAGACAAGACTAGAGGATGGTAATAAAAAGAAAGAGCGAATAACTAGAAGTTATATAAAAAATATTAAATAAAATAATATGACAATTAGGATATATATCTATCTATCTATCTATATCTATATATATATATATATATATATATATATATATATATATATATATATATATATATAATATATATATATATTATATATTATAATATATATATATATATATATATATAATATAATATAAATATATATATATATTATATATATATAAATTTCTTGTAGTTGGACCTCAGGCAGCTGCATGAATACCAAGTGTCACCTTACATGCGCTCTAAGATGCAAGCTCACATAAACCATCATGTAAACCATCTTTTAGGTTCATTTAATCGGCCCATTTACTCATGTCCTCTGAAGGCTATGCCATGAGGAGAGGAGATCATGACTTCGTAGGTAGGATTTTGAACACGACATTACAATTTTGCTCTCTCGACACCAAGCCCATCAGGATTTTTGTGCCCTCCGGGAACTCAACCTATACATCTTTATTTTCTCATAAACTTAGACAAATAATTTCCAATATTAGATTACAGACATAACTTACACAGGGTATAGAAATGTTTCTCTTTGCTATTGTAATTTTTCTTTCTTGAGCAAGCACAAATGTGAGCTCTGGATAGTGAGGAAGCTTTTGATGGAACACCAAACAAACAACTTTGGTTAGACCAACCTTTGAAAGCTAGAAAATCACATTTCACATGCCACTGCTAAACTATAGGGTTGAATATGTGTTGCAACAGATGACGAATCATTGGTCGATGCTAGAATCAAGGCACCTATACTCACCATGAATTCATAACCAAAACTCGAAGACAAAAAGTTAATGTAGTTAAAGTTTAAGGTTGTAGTTGGATTTTGAGATCCAGCACACCATGAGCATGCTTCCTTGCTTGTTCCACACAGTTAGTTCTATATATATGAATGTGAGAAGTCATTGAAGCATATTCAAGAGGATGGCTTTGAATATGAACATGTGGCTCTGGTATGTAGGTGCCAAGAAGGGAACATTCAAGGATTCAATGGTTTGCGGATTGTAAAACCTAGTTATTTTAATGCAAATTTCAATTAGAGTATAAAACTGAAATATTAAAGTCAATTTTGGCTCTTGAATTTATAGTATTTATAGTTAGGTACATTAAGCTCTAATATAGTCCTTCACATATCTGTTCATGATATGTTGCAAGAATTTCATTCCATATATAGGGGAATAGGTTTAATAGTCTTATATTGATAGGTCATAGTGAATAGACAAAACTAAACAATTGAAGAAAATATTCACAAGTGAAAAAAGGCATCAATAGAAAATAACAATTGTAAGTCCTCCGTAAAGGGCACCATTAACATATATATATTTCTAATTGGGTTTACCATAACTCATAGAAAGCGAAAATTCTAGATGACTAGAACATGCAATGGTTTTTTCTTCTTAATTTGGTTTCTTTAAAATACAAAGCCATTAGAATGTGAATTCAGTACAACTCTGTGTAATCCATGAAACATGCATGAACATTTGCTAGAATCTATATGTTATGCATCTTGAAAAACTTGAAAGGTAGAATAATTTTGACAAAATATCTTTGTTCCACCCTTTTTATTATCTATCAATAACATTTCCCTATACAATAATTAGGAATATAGTTGCAGAAGTAATCTTAAAACTACATAGCAATTGGGACTCAAATTTCCCAGTGGATTTATATTGTCTTTAGTACAATTTAGATGGACAATTATGCGTATTCATTATGGCCCATTAGAATTAGACCCAGGAAGAACAAGAATACAAAGTCTGGCACAATCAATAATGTTTCCCTTGGAAAAATGGAAGCAAATAATTGAGCTAGTGCAAAATGGTGCACTCTAGAAGGATGAAACCATACAAGGAAACAAAATCTTATCACCAACTATGCTGATAAATAAATATGATCCAGCACCAATGCCCAAATTGATAACATCTGCATATGTTATCTAATCATGCAAGAACCAATAATGTATGGTTCCTTACCAATGCACAAGGCCCCCTATAAATTTTTAGAAAGATATTTTTTCTCTATAGAATTCAATCTATGTTTGATGTAATGATTCAGTTATGATAGTGCTTATTTGAGTTCATAAAGTCACTAAAATAGACCTAATGCTTCCTTCCTCACATTGGCTAACAATTAGTCCTAGAACCTTATTCTTTGTTTTTGCCAATTGGCAACACTGTCTTCTTGGTACCTAATAGTAGATACATCAAAGAAGAATATTTAGAAACATAAATCAGAGTTCTTTCTTTCTTGAATGATCATGTATGTTATAAAGGATAAGAATAACAAATATTTTGACAGGAACTTCTAGGAAAAAGAAGAGTCCTAATTATAAGAGGACATACCGATTACCAACGATCATTCATAGGTCTGCTGGAAACTTGTATATGATGCACTTCATATGGAGAGAGAGCCCATGAGAAGCAATATCATGCTCTTTTCAGATTTTCCCTTTTTATGCCTCATTTGTAGGTACTCACAGTCATATTTCGTACTTTTTGTATGTCTTCCAAAAAGAAAAGTAATGAAATTTTACAAAATAATCTTCGAGGAGGTCTGATATCAAAATCAAATTCGAGACTAGTATCCAATTCATTCCAAGATGTAAATGTGCATTCAGAACGTTCAAGCTCTCGAGGAAGGATTATCTGTGGAAAAACTTGTACAACATAACCATTTGAGATTGAAAAGGTTAGCCATCTCTTATGGTAAAAAGACATCAAATTCTAAATACCATTATTCCTATTATGTATAGAATAAGAGCATGTTCTTAAACAATAATTTAATGTATCGTATTCTCTCTCCATTAGCTGGGGTTTGTTATCTAGCAACAGAGCCATACTTAAGCTAAAGAGCTTACTTCGAGAGCTTAATTCGAGGCATCAATTGATACATGTTCTTTCCATACTTGAGCTAAAGAGCTTAATTCAAGACGAGGCTTCCATTGATGCATGTTCTTTGATTGTGTTCTAAAAGGTGACAAAACCCCTGCTACGAAGCTTTGTTCTGTGTGAGAGCTTTGTTTTGTGCGAGAGCTTTTTTTTGCATGAGAAAAGAGAATCACAAAGAGAGAACTCTGGAGCTATTGCAGAGCATAGAGGACTCCGAGGACAAGTCAATTCATGTATGGTTGAACAAATTGTTCATAGGTAGTAGACATTGTATTTTTATGCAATGGTAGTAACGGAGAGGCAGAGGTAGTGATGGATGTGAAGTGCTGCAAAGGACATGTAGATAGCCATGTGACATAAGTGACAAGTGAAGATATATATTATAAAACCAAGCAAACCAAATCTACATTTAATGCTAATAAATTAATGGTAACATTATTTCATTAGCATTACTTTCAATAACCCAAAACAATGATTTAGATCTTTTGAACTAAAAAATCATATAAAAAATATAAAAAAACAAATAAGATGACAAAAATCTGATTGGTTAAGAAAATCATGGCAAATCATGGCATGTATTTAATTAGTTAGCCAACACTCTTTTTATGAAATACGACTTAAAACTGAGAAATAAATAATATCAACCTTAAAATAGATTCCATTACTAATAGTCAATAGTCCATGCCGTTACGGTAGGGACTAATAAGGGACTAATAATAAAACCTATAGATATGGTTTAGGGTAATAGGTGGTGGAATTTTCCCGGACAAAACTGGCACCTAAAACCCTGTCCCCTCAAACAAAAGATCGCATTCATTCAAACTAAATTTAATTTTTTTGCGGCCCACTATGGAGCTTACTATTCCACACCCTCTCTTTGTGTTGACTGCTGCAAAATATCGTGTTTCATGCATTCGATAACGTTATTGAATATTGTACATGTATTCCCGGTAAAGCGAAATATGCCACCCGGTATTTCAGTCAAAGTCGGGGGAGCATAATTCAACAATATTCAGCAATCAGGTGGAATATGTTATTTTCTATACTGGAATATGTTAAGTAAATTTGAATTATTATTATAATATTGACTTAAAGTAATTGGTTTGTGAGTGGTTTAAGTTACATGATGTTATGAATTGAAATTTCATAAAAATAGTTTTAAGCTGAGAATATTTTTAAATTGTTTTTGTTATATTATTGTTTAAAATCTAATAAAAGTGATTTGAGAATAAAAAATTAATATAAATAAAATAAAAATATTTTTATATAAAATATTTAAATAATAAAACTATTCTATAAAAGGATGGATTATTTTTCTATTCATTCCTATTGAAACTTATTTTAACTTTTGATGTAAAAATGTCTGATTATATAATAAGATTTTCACTATGCATATTAATTTAAAAAACAGTTTCATTATATAATAATATTTTTACTATGCATATTAATTTAAACAACAGTTTCATTATATAATAATTTTTTTACTATGCATATTAATTTATGAAATTTGTTATTTATCTAACTTTATTGAATTTAATGGAAAAACATATTTTTTTTATATATAAAATCATATTAAATTTGATTATAATGAGATTGGTTATTTATCGAATTTTTATTATATTTAAAAATATAAAAAATTATAAATTTTAAATATTTTATTAACCTCTAAATAAACACATTATATATTATGAAGACATATTTAATAAATACAAAGGTACATATTTATTATTTATTTAAATTTCACTATAGATTAATAAAATTACATTACATAACTAAGCTAGTATTTATGTAAAATTTTTTCTTAGGGTTAGTAATATATATAAATTTACTATATTATTTAAATTACATTACATAACTAAACTAGTATTTATGTAAAATTTTTCTTATGTTAGTAATTAATAATATAATTGGTTGGAAATTTGTTGGCCAATTTTTTTATTTTTTTTATATAATTTTTACGAAAAGAATTTGCTTAATTCATTATGGACAATAGAAGATTAAATAAGCTAGTAATATATTTATATAAATACATACATGGAAAAAACTATTTTAAATAACACAAATCAAAATTTAGCCACGGGAAAGTCCAAAAAATCACACTAAAAACAACTCCCAAAGCAAATTCATATTCTGACCAGGCAAGCAACATCATTGCGATACCCCAGAACATTGTAAATATTCTGCTGTAATATTTACTGTATTTAATTACAAACCAAAGAATGATGGTTATTTGAATTAAAGAATATTTTTCTTAGTTATTGACCATGGAAATATTTCTTTAAGTTTTTTTAGTTTTTTTTTTTTTTCCTAAGGAAAAGAAGCTGGCAACTTCCGAGGAGGGAAGTTGGGCAAAGAGGCAGTTGCTGGAAAGCAACCCTAACTGCCTCCCCTAACTGAAAACACATCGAGGAAAAGGAGGCGAGGGTAGGAAAAAACCGTGCTGAAGGTCAGATGGTAAGAGGAGGATGCTAAGTCTGGTAATGACCAGATAGCATGCACTCGGTGTGCAACATACTTGCAGAGGTTAGTGACCTTGTAAGAGAGCTCGGGGGGAGATACAGTCGAGGAGGACGTATCTCATGGTTGGGCGGATAACAGGCAGATAATAATGAATACAATCCTTGCAAGGTGCACAGATTTGTTTCTAGCAGGAGACAGGTAAGTGGTCTATCCTGGAATTATTTAAGTTGATGATGAAAGGGTAAAGTTTGATGTGTTCGTATCAGTTAAGAACTGTAGCTTCATTTGGTTATTATTTTTGGAAACTATAGTAAGAAAGAAAAGACTCATGAAATATATATAATTATATATATATATATATATAATATATATATATATATATATAATATATATATAATAATATAATATATATATATATATATATATATATAAGAAAAGAGAACAAATAGGTACCTATCGAGTTAGGTAGATATTTAGAACTGTAAACCTTGTCTAGAGGAAGGTTGTAATATTTAATTGATTTCAGATACCAGGGGAAAGTCTAAGGCACGGAGGTGAAGCGATAAGAAAAACCCTGAGGTTCACAGCTGCCCCTGAAAATACTCGTAAGAGTAATATATGGGCAAGAACCAAACCAATGTTGGCCCCACTATGTGGCCTTAAACAAAAAAATAAAAACATTTGACCAGTCTTTAAATAAACTTAATATAACAGGGTTATTCGGTCGCCAATTCTTTTCACTTCAAAAAAAAGATCAAAGAGCAAGGGTTAGCTCTGCCGACTCGTTTACAGCAAGGGTAGTACCATATGAATCTATAACAAGTAGGGTAGCCGCACAGTATCCATTGGAAGAACGACTGTGTGTTATGGGTGAGTGTTGTAGGTCAATTATGGCGAAATAGGGACTCCTATATTGTATTTCATCTAATTTTCTTTTTTCTTTCCTGGGTTATAGACACGCACTACCCCGTCTTGGTAACTATTCCAATAGCCACGAGTCATCGACTCAGGTTTCGCAATAAAAATAAACCCTTAAGAATGGCGAAGAGCCTGAGTCATTAATGGAATCTTGGGAATGAAACCGTGAGGAAAAAGGGGCTCGTAACCAGGGGAATTCAAGGTGCCAATAACCCTATAAGGAGTCTTTAATTTGTTATCATAGATGGAACAATCACTCTTAACAGAATCTACTATGTAGTCATGCTAGGGCTTTATAGTAGAAGTCGTAAACTGTAAAGAACCGTAAGAATTTTAGGAAAAAAAGAAAGAGAAGGTGACGGTCATGGCTGACTGTCAAAATTCCGAAAAATAAATAAACTGTAGGAATAATTGAAACAGTAAAATTCTTGTTAAAAGCATTTAATCACTGAAAGACGATAGTCGTCCTGATATACAAAATGCGACAGTCATTTTACAGTCTCAGAAGAAATATTAACCAGTATGTGAATATGCCTTACAAGAATGAATACAGAGTAATTAATTGCATATGAGATACGCCAAAGACAATACACACAAGTCTGCAATACTCAACATGGACACAGTACGAACATTAAGACTATATACTAATAACTGTAACCACAGTAAATGGCCTCGTTGATTATAGGCATATATTACAAGTGATGGACATAATAATTCCCTGAATTTGCAGACCCGTAGCTAGAATTATAAAATTACAAGTTCAGGAGCAGCAAGGGGAATTACTCCACCGTGGTCTTAAGCATAAGTCCACAAGGAGCCCTTGGCTCTTTTCCGTAAACCCTAGCTAGCATTGGACAAACCTATGCTGTAAAAGTAAAGAAAATGATAGTAATAGCAGAGAACTACATTCTCAAAACTGGAGCGAAACCCCAGAAATGCCTCGAGAATTATCCTTGATTCCAACCAAAACTTCTTTAGCATGACATGCTTACGCGGTGCATAGCGTTCAACACTAACCATGGAGCAAGTCGTCTGTATGGCAACCTCTAGGTCCACAACACTATTTTCCATAACCTGTAAGATATCAAGAATTCATAATATGTATTTTAGAACACAACTATGTAAAAATAATGATAAAAATAAAACCCATTACAGTCAAGCGACAAGAATCAACACATACCTAGTTATGATGGTGTCAAAGGAGGTCTCAGTTTACACCCAAAATCCTTGCAGGTTGCCACCGTCAACTCTGAGTATTGTCATTGCAGGAGAAGCGGAACTGTGGGAGCTGAATACGAAAGGCAGTGCAAAGAATGAAACACATCCATGACAAGGCAGTGGAATAGTTTCCCGAGATGAAGCCAACCATTGGATGAGTCTCCTACCTCCCTCGATGTTGATAGGGTGAAGTTTCCAAGGTCGTCGGCATCGAGATTTCACTTGTCGTGCCATGTCACTCAGGATAGTGGAGCGATTAATGCAGGGCAACGAGCCATCAAAACCAAAATATCAAATGTGAAATCACGGCATAAGGACCAGGCAATTCATAATGTAGTTTTAGCTACTAACCGGAAAATGTTCAACATTAATGATCTCGGTATTCCAACTAGTGAGCTGAGTTGAGAACCGATTCCCAAAGCTAATATCCTGGACTGGTACGCCAACTAATTCATAGATGTGCAGTTAATGGTATCAGATGGGTTTAGTACCTGAGGTGAAATTAAAAATTTTGTTTACCATGGTATGTTTTAGATTAGGGTTGTCACAATCATACACCAAATTACGCTCCAGGCTGGGAGATCTGAACTACCCATCATTCTCCGTGGTGTTTAAGCCACGTAGTTTGGTTCGCGTTACCAGGAGAACCGTGACGAACGTTGGAGGAGCACCGTGTGTATATGAAATGGCAGTTGAGAGTGCTAAAAATGTAAATATAACTGTGCAGCCGACGACGCTCGCCTTCGAAAAGCAAAACTAGAAGGCGACTTATACAGGGACATTTGAAAGAAAAATTGCAGTTGACCACAAACCTAAAGGACACCAAGCATTCAGTAAAATATTGTGGAAATGCGTGAAGGGTGGAACGCTAGTTGTTCACAGTCCTGTGGTCGTAGCCTGGATAGAGGAGTGATGAAGAATGAGTGGACTGGCCCAGTTGTTCGTTTGTGTCCCTCTAGTTTGAATAAAAGTAGAAGCCATCCATGAAGATGTAACGCCTTTTGTTTTGTTTTTCCGTCGGTACAACGCCACGACACCATGGGGTGTTCAACTTCCAATTATGGTAGGCTTACCTGACTCTATTATCTTATGCATGCTTATTTGTCAATTCCTATTACATGTAAAATGAAAATATCATGTTGCCAGTAAAATAAAAATGTGATAATTTTTCTTTAAAACATAAATTTTAATGATAATTAAATTTCATACCTATCATCTAATTTTAATTTAATTTTGCAAGGAGTGCCTTAACAGTGCACCCATTCACTGTCAATCCAAAGCCCTGTAGGCGAAAATATAATCTATTATTATTTATATATAATTTGAGAATTAATTATATATTATATATAAGTAATATATATATGTTTTGGTCATCAAAACGTTTTTGGACAATAAGGTTTGAAGTAATGAAATACTTATTATGAGCTCCATGTCATATCTTAAAATTGAATTAGGCTAGAAAAGATAATAACATTTATGTCAATTACTCAAAATATTATACCATAAATAAAATATTTCAAACTAAGAGAAAGATAATATTTCAATGACCACCTTAAATAAAATATGAAAGAGAGAGAAATTAATGTGCCACAACTAAAATATTTTAGTATCTACAACTATATTATATATAGAGAGAGGGGGGATTATTGATAGACTATATATATGTGCATAGAGAGATATTTGTTTTTAGAATATGAGAGATATGTATTTGTTAGAACATTTTATATGAAACAATCACTCACAATACCACTATAATACAAGATATGACCTAGTAAGCCGTATTGAGAGAAATCCAAGGGGAAGGTGTTGTTGCTCTCTCTTTCTCTGAATGGAATTGGTCCAAATACAAGGGAGTCAAACTTGTTGCCAATTACTACATAACACAAACCTCTCTATTTTTTCTTAGTCACCTACTCTACTCAACTATGGAACACAATGCACTCGACTAAGATATCTCTTTAGCCAACTATGGGTTAAATTTCATTGATTCACCTTCAATATGAGTTACAACTCAATCATTCTAGAGCCTTCATGGTTTTGACATGGCCAACCCATTTTCCATGAGGAACCATGGTTCAAGTGGCATCCTCTCAAATATGGTGGTCAATCATGATAGTTCAACCTCCTACAACCTCATATGTGATCTGATTGAGGTGATTCTTGTACAGTTGTAAAGATGTCTATTATGGAATGTATTTCAATAAGAGGTGAGAGAAAAAAAGTAGTCATTTAAGGCTTCAAAAAATCTCCTAAAGTTTTTCACCCCGAATTTTCCAAACTAGAACAATAAGTGAAAATTACCCTATAAGTTAATTTCTCTAACTTGTCCACTCTAAAAGAATCAATATGGTTGAAAAATAGTATAATGATCTAATCTAAATCATTGAAGGAGACATATAATTCCTTTATAGAGTTAATACATGGTGTATGTGTTTTTATGTGTGTGTCTAGAACCAACATAGATGTATAGAGTTAATACATGGTATGTGTGTATATAGAACCAACATAAATACATATTAACCTAGGACATATACTTGATGAAGCACAGAGAAAGATTAAATCTCTTAAGATATAAACATTTTTTTTAAATGCAAAATTTCAAAAAAAAAGTTACATCTCTAAAAGTTTGATCTTTTGATACTCGATTGATCTTGAATTAAAATATATATAAACTCTCTTAACACATATAACTACATAAAAAAAAATATATATTTCACATCTTTATATATAAAATAATTTTATAGCTATATAAATAGCTACACATTTTATTAAATATTTTGTTATGATTGTAAAAGTTTGATATCATGCCTATTGCATTCAATTATTTATTTAAATTCTATTAATATGATTTATAGTAAATTATTTTATTATTTCCAAATAAATGCAAACTAATTATAAATAAATCTAATTTTAATTAGCAGTTATGGGTCAAATTTCAAATCACTGCTTAGTTCTCAATCTGGGGAGGATGTGAATTAAACAAGGAGTATTAACACCCAATATATCATGAGCAAATATATAATAAATAATTAATAAATTATATATCAATAAATTAATAATTAAATGAATTTAAATTATATATTATATATATATATTAATTATTAAAATTAATAAATATATATTGTGAATTTAAAGTAAAAAAAATATATTAATATAAAATTTTATATACATATATAAAAGCTCTATAATTGATAGGTATCAAGTTTAAAGATAGATTAAGGCCTGCTACATTTATTTGTGAAGGTTACAATGCAAATGTAGTTTATGTCATATATATTAGTATATAAGTGATTATATATAATAATGAAAATATTTATTAATAAAAGATTTTGTAAATGTTTTAGTGATATAAAATTAGGAAAAAGTTTATCTAATTTCAATTTTGAAGTTAGAAATTAGGTGAATCTAAAAAAAATTGAAGTTTGGTGAATTTTATGGTTATCGGCC
>APFE030928847.1:0-20926 GCA_000404065.3 Pinus taeda | reverse complement strand
ATAATTCAAGCTCATAACTTCATGTTATAACTCAAACTTGTAATCTATCTTTGTAATTTCCAAATCTATGATAACTTTTTTTACATTTATTGATGTTGATTTCCTACTATTTTATAATTTACTTCTTTTTAAAATTTAATATAACTATAGAAAATGTATATAGACAAACTTAACGAGGAAGCTCATAAAAAAAAACGTACTAAAATGTAACTTAATAATTACAAAGAAAAAATTAAATCTAAACTATGTGTCTTAAGTAATAGAGTTTTTTGGTAAGATTTAACAAATTTTCTCTATAACTAAAAAAAGGTAGAAAGTTGAAGTTTTCTAGAGATTTTTTTTTTTAAGTGAGCTTATATTGCTAATGAACATCAATGTGCTAATATTTGATTCAAAGTATAATGAATATTTTAGATATTGAAAGAACTAGTATGTTTATTTTGATAATAAGCATTAAAGTGCCAATATTTACAAGCACTAAAGTTTTACATGCATCTAAGGGGATTACATTTTTTGAAAGTGAAATTTTTCAATCATTTAAATACACCTTATGTACTAATTCCTTTAGACTAATTGATAAAGGAAAATTGCAACTTATTGATTTCTCTTTATGCTTCATACATTTAGAGTTAATATATGTTAGGTTTAATTTTTTTATATGTTGTCATATACATAATATGTTTTTTAAAAGAATCAAAATATTTTAGTTATGTTAGTCATTTTATTGCTTTTTTAGTTATTAATATTTCCTTTTTAATGTCACATTAAAAAATTAGACATCTCTCATATTAAACACCACAAAAAAATATGTTTTAACCCCAAAAAAAATCCATCTTAACCATTCTTACGAAAAACTTTTATAACCCTTTTTCAATCTTAAAAAATATTTTCACTTCTAACATTAATATTACTATTACTATTAATATATATATATATATATTAATATATATATATAATATATGATATATAGGAGATGTCTTTAATGCGACTTTTTGGAGATTCTGGTGACGAAATTCGGCGGAAAAGATTGAGGTTAAATCTTGATTTGTATTATTTAAAATGGTTTTTTAACCGCATATTTGGATTCAGCACCCTTAAAAACCCCTGGGACGCTTTGATCGTGCAGAAATTAGCTATGAAACTTGCGATTTCAATAAATGCTGCTGGATTTTGATTGGAAAAACCCACCGGAAAAGCTTCCAAAAAGTCTCTTTAAAGACAACTCATATATATATAACCCCAATCACAACTAGCTGGTGGTAACTGTAAGACAAAAAGGTAATTCAGTAGGTAACATAAATGTTGAAAGTGCCTACCACTGACCTCATAAGTTATGGCTGTAGTTCCTATGCAATGGAGAGTGCGATGTATATCCAACATAAAGTCCTTAAAGTAGGCGGGTAAATAGTGAAGTTGAAAGTGTGAAAGGCTAAACGGGTAACCAGAACAGATCCTTGAATTGGAGCAAAGGTACTCGAGCTAATAAAATGTAAACGTCTCCTTACGGGTGGGGCTATGACTTTAGCGGCAATCGAAATCGAGAAACAATAGTGGGAGAAGGGAAAAGGTCGTGGAGGCGACATAGTGGTAAAGTCGGCCTCATCATGAGGGACCGGTCTTGTGTTCGATCCCGAGCAAGGTTGTAGCTCGTCGTGTGAATAGTAACCGAACTGGGCCAAGCTTACTACCTTTTAGTGCAGTGATATGTGGTTTGACGGTAAGTCACATGGGTGAAGCCCGGGGAGACCGAAGTTCAAACCTCATTGAGTACAATGACCTACTATGGTGGCGGCTAGAGGGGCGGATTCCCCTTTCCCGTGAGTCTGCTCTTGCTAAAATTATAGGAACTTAGTATACCCGACTTGCAGGTGGATGGTTATGCTCTTGGTGTTATAGTGGCAGCTATGAGGTTTGATCCTGGGTCTCCCCTAGATTAGGCCTGGCAGTTACCGATTCACCATGTGGTTAAAAAAAAATAGTGGGAGAAGGGACGATGAAAAGTAGCTTTCACGTACATCAACCATAATTTGTTTTTCCTTTAGTTTCAATTGTTTTATGGATATGATGATCATACTTAAATTTCTCTGAGACCTTATCATAAGTCAGTGAGCTAAAATTTTATTTCTATCCTTACTATTTTAAAAGAAGTGCTCTTATTACCATAAATTTTTTGTGTTTGTTTTTTAATTATTTTATAAATATAATAATTATCATTAATTTTCTCTAAGATTGAATTGGATACTAGTTAAGTCAAGTAAATTAAGGAATTATTTAATTTATTTTTGATTTTGTTTTTTATGTTTAATTTTTTTGAAAACAAATTTCCTAAATCACCATAATTTTATGAATTAAATATTAAGAAATTGGTATTATAATAAATATTTTAAAATTATAATTTAATATGGATTAACACATTTTTGTTTATTATATTATTTTTAGATGTTGGAAAAAATTATAAATCTCCTTTAGAAAGGGATTGAAAAAACACTTATCAATAGAATTTTTTTTGTTAATTTTCCTTACTCTTTATAATATATATATATATATATATATATATATATGATAGATGAGAGAGAGAGAGAGAGAGAGAGAGAGAGTTTATGTTGAGTATAGAATGATTTACATGTCTCTTATGCCTTTCAATGTAATTGTGAACATTTTCTTAATTCATAATTTCCCAAGTTTCATCTACAACTCACTCTAATGATGATGTTTAATTCCTTATGTGCTTACTTTGGAGTTAAGAAGTGTCCCTTTAAAAATAAAAATAAAATAATCAATAAATAACAAAAACAATGCAGTAAATAATATAAATAAATATACATATATGGTTAGCTTTAATTAATTGATTATTGATATCACACTAAATGAGACGTGTAATATATTGCACTTTTAATAGAAAGCTGACATGTGATATATATATCAAAAATAATATTTTACATAATTTTACATTAACATTTTATAGAGAGATAAAGTAATTAAAGTAATATCTATTGTTGATAGTTGTTGTTAATCATGGGTTCAACTCTCTTGGATTTCCTTGGAGCTAGGGTTAAAAGGTTTACCATCCATGAAATTTGGCGAGGTACTCGGGTTTCTTCTGCTTTCAATCCATGTAAAAAAAACTAAAAAAAATCTTATGATTAAAATATTTTACTAGTGTGTTGTTCAAAATGAAGTAGATGTGAAATTGTGGGTAGCAAAAATACATTTTCTTTTCTATAGTGAGAGAAGTTAATGAGTTGAATTCGATGTGAATTGGAAAGGTTCGGGGAGTCGCGACAGGATAAAAACGCGCAGCCAGGGTTCGAAGAAGTTCAACGCCTGCTCCTAATGGAGGAATGCAGAGGAGGGAGCTCCCCTCCCTCCTACAAAAGCGCTGTTGTCAGTAGAGGCAAGTCCCCTCTGGGCAAAGTCAAAGATTCTATGGAAGAGGAACAAAGTAATAATGAAAAGGAGACAAATGGGGGCAGGACCAAGGAAAATGTCAGCACTAAAGACAAGGAAGAAGAAGACAAAAGCCAGGGCACAAGGAACAATAAACAAAAGGGACCGTGCAGAACCAAAATGGAGATTACTCCTACAGTGGTGTTAAATGATCTTGCACTACAGGCACACAGGGAACAGATGGGGACCTACGTTATAATTTGCAAGTTTATGGGATTATGGCCCATAGAAAATTCTTTACAGTTATGGATCAAGTATCATTGGAAACCCAAAGGAAGTATAAACTTGCATCTTGGGTCAAAGGGATTTTTTACTGTGGTGTTCACAAACATCGAAGAAAAAGAAAGAATATTCGAAGGAGGACCCTAATTTTATGCAACAGTTGGCCTCTATATGCGGCCTTGGAAGATGAACTTTGTGCCAGAGCAGGAGACTTTCACTTCGGTACTGGTCTGGGTAAGACTCTATTCTCTTCCTCTTGATTATTGGCAAACTGAATCGCTTGTTGCCATAGGCAACAAACTAGGACATTTTGTCCAAGCTTCGGAAGCCACAAGAAGAGGCAAATACACTTCCTATGCAAGGATCTATGTAGAAATGGATCTATTAGGAGCTCTTTCGGATGAAGTCATCCTAGAAGGTTTTGATGAGGAATGGGTGCAAACAGTAGACTACGAGCATATCCCATTCAGATGTTGTAAATTCCATGAACATGGACACTTTTTTAGAGATTTCCCTCTTAGTCAAGCAGATAAAAAGGGTAAACCTAAGGAAATGAAGGACACAGATAGCTTCCAGAAAGTGACAAGTAGAGGAAAAGGCGGCAAAAAGGGACCAAGGCAACTTTGTAATGAGGGGCAGAGGATAGTGAAAATAGGTATCAAGCACTGGAAGAGAATGTAGAAATGGAAAATGAAGACCAATCTATTGAGGATGGCCCTAATGAAAAAGAAACGGAAACGAAAGAAGATTGCTACCCAACACAAGAGACGAATAATAAGAAAGAAACTATAATGAGTGAAATAGAACTAGAGATGGATCAGGAAATGACCCAAAGTGAAACAGATTTGGAAGATCATGAACTTCAGGAAATTCTAGATAAGGAACATCTAGATCTAAAACGGTTCTTGATGCAGGGATCCACGGGATGGATAGATTCACTACCCCAAGAAGACTGCAACAAAATTCAGCAGCTATTCTTATGGAAAACTCAGGAAAGAGGATTGGATAAAGAAAAAACCAATGAAAAACAGGAACACAGAGGAGTGAAAGTAATGAAAACTACTCCAGGATTAGCGACCAGAAATGCAGGAAAAAAGAGAGGAAGGAAAAAAGCAAAAGGACCTCTTGATGGGGTGTGGAAAGTTAATGATAGACTCAGGTAAGATGAAAGACCTAACCCGTTACTCATTTACAAATCTTTAAATATGAAGCTCACATCATGGAATATCAGAGGTCTAGGTAGTAAAAGAAAACAAAGAATTCTTATTCATAGAATGAAACTGGAAATGCCAGATGTTATCTTCATCTAGGAAGCGAAGCGTTCCATCTAGAAAATAAAAACAAATCCACATCAAATAGCTCAATAGATTTGAGTTCCTAGAGGTTAAAGCTGAAAACACAGCGGGGGGCATTCTAACTCTGTGGAATCCAAAGAAAATCAGTATAACAGGTGCAGAAGCATCTAGAAATTGTTTATCAGTGGTCTTTCAACCAGTGGGGGATTCAAAAACATTCCTACTCACAAATTTTTATGGTCCACAAAGAATAGATGACAAAATCAAATTGTTAGACTCCCTAATTGATCTTAGGAATAGACAGGCTAGGATTCCTTGGATCAGAGGAGGGGACTTTAATATGATCAAACCTCTTTCGGAAAAAAAGGAGGCACTAGAGCGCTCAACAAAGACTCCTTAGCATTTCAGACTTTCACAGATGAGATGAAACTGGTTGATTCAGACCTAAGCAATGGCTTTTTTACTTGGAACAACAAAAGAGGAGGTGAGGCACAGGTAGCCTTTAAATTAGACAGGTTCATGATATCAGAGGAGATTTTGCTAAAATATAAAGAAATAACAGCAACAGTCCTTCGCTTTGGAGGTTCTGACCACTGGCCGATTCAACTGAAAATCAAGGGTTTGATTTCTCCCAAGAACAGGCCCTTCATATTTGAGAATATGTGGCTCTCCCATCTTGATTTCATCAGCAGCATTGAGAAATGGTGGTCGGAGGACTTGCAATTCCAGGGCTCAAAAATGTACCTCCTTCATAAAAGACTAAAGCATGTCAAGTTCAGGCTAAAAGAGTGGAACAAAAAGGATTTTGGTAACATTTTTTAGAACAAAAGATCATTGGAAATCAAATTACAGGAACTCAACTAGGCTCTGATCAAAGACGACTTTGACAAAGTCAAAAGTGATCAGGCTGATAAGCATCACCAAGAATGGGATAATTTATGCAAACAAGAGGAAACATTTTGGAGGCAGAAATCTAAGGTTCAATGGCTCAAGGACGGAGAATGGAATACAAGATTCTTCCACAGATCTACTATGGCTAACAGAGCATAGAATAGAATCTCAACGATAAAGGATGAGAATGGAAAGCTCCAGAACACCCATAAGAGTATTGAAGCCATGCTTGTTCAATATTTCTGAAACATCACCTGAGAAAACAATCTAGACAAGGAACATTCCATCAAGGAAATTACAAGGCATATTCCTAAGTTAGTGTCTGGAGAGGACAATTTTAATCTCAACAAACCTGTTACTGAAGAGGAAGTCAGCGAGGTTCTCAAAGATATGAAGAAATACAAAGCACCAGGTCTGGATGGTTTTAATGTGGACTTCCTTAAAGCTTGTTGGCATATTGTTAAACAGGACATTCTGGAAGTGGTGGAGGATTCTAGGTCTAGTACCATGATCCTGAAAGCCCTCAACACTTCCTTCATCTCCTTGATCCCCAAACAGGAATCAGCCCAAATTGCAGACAAATACAGACCCGTAGCTTTATGTAATGTGGTTTACAAGATAATCTCTAAGGTAGTGGCAAAGAGACTTAAACCTCTCCTTCCTTCTTTAGTCTCAGAGGAACAGTCAGGTTATGTGGAGGGAAGAAAAATCTTAAATAACATTATTCAAGCCCATGAGGTGGTGCACACGCTTACCAGTAAAAAATAGGCAGGGATGATCATGCAATTAGATATAGCCAAAGCCTATGACAAGGTTAATTGGATTTACATCAAAAAGGTTCTCACTGCTTTTGGGTTTGACCACAACTGGATCCGATAGGTCATGGCTCTAGTGACCTATTCCAGCTTTTCAATTTTGGTGAATGGCTTCCCCTCAGAGATCTTCATTCCTTCTAGAGGCCTCAGGCAGGGAGACCCACTCTCTCCCTTTCTTTTTAATCTTATGATGGAGGGACTTGGCAGATCTATTAAGCATGCCAAGGCAATGGGAAAAATCAAAGGTCTTCAATTATCTGAAAATGGACAAGCTATGACTCACCAACAATTTGTAGATGATACCATGCTACAAGGCCTCCCCACAGTCAATGAAGCTTCAGCCTACAATCAAATCCTGAAAGAATTTGCTTTGGCCACAGGTATGGAAGTCAATATTTCTAAGTCAAAAATCTTCTTCTTAAACACTAACATTGCTATTCAAAGAAACATTTCAAGAATTCTGGGCTTCCATAGGGATTCCCTCCCCACAAAGTATTTGGGAATTCCTCTCATAGACAGACCAATGCACAAAAGTATATGGGAACCGGTGCTTACTAAGTTGCAAGACAAAGTAAAAAATTGGACCTTCCAGGTCTTGAACCTGGTAGGCAGGTTGGTTCTGACAAAGGCAGTCCGACAATCGATCTCGGTTTTTATGTTATCAACCCTCCCAGCTCCCAAAGGTGTTTTAGAGAAATTCAAAAGCATTCAAAGAGATTTCCTCTAGTGTAAAGAAGAAACTAAGAAGAAATGGGCCCTGGTCTCTTAGGACAAAATCTGTAAACCCAAGAGATAGGGGGGACTAGGCTTCGATGATCAAGAGATTCTTAATAAAGTTCTAGGAGCCAAGCTTTGGTGGCAGTGGGTTCAAGAGCCAAAAGCATAGTAGGCAAGGATCTGGAAAGAAAAATATGTCAGCTCTTGGCACACTAAGGATCTAATGAGAATGTTTGGGAATGTGAAAGGGTCTCACATCTGGAATAGAGCCTGGGATAACAAAAGCCTTGTTCAAAATAACAGTTTTTGGGAAATCAGAGCAAGAGATCTTGCACTCTTTTGGGAAGACAAGTGGTAGCAAGAACCAATACTTTTAACATAGGACTTTGTTAGCCTCAAGCAGGAAACGGACCACCAAGGGTTAAACAAAGTCAAGGATTTCTGGGATTTGGCGCAGACCTCAAGAAAATGGAGAAGTTGGAGGAAACTTGAATACAAAGCTGATAGCCCCATTAAAATTAAGGTAGAGGCTCTTGGGAGCTTGCTTAAAAAAAGGATGATTTTAGTTATAGAAGGGTAGGATTAATTGAGATGGGGAAATAACAATAAAGGTAACTTTAATCTTAAGGAAGCCAAAAGTATTCTTCTTGGGCTTGATTACAAGGTTCCAGATAAGGCATGGCAACTCCTTTGGAAGCACCAAGGTTGGATGAAAATCAAGCTTTTCATGTGGTTGATTCATCATAAGAAAATTTTAACCTGGGACAACATAAGGAAAAGGGGTGTTATGGGGCCTTCCAGATGCCAGCATTGTGAAGTAAAGGAGGAGAATATGGAGCACATTCTTAACAGCTTCTCTTATACTACCTGGTTATGGGATTCCTTCTCTTCCATTTTCCAGCAGTCAGATAGGGACAGAAGTAGTATCACTAATACCCTAAACAATTGGAGACTAAACTTTTCAGAGAATGAGTTCATTAATCTGGCCTGGGCCTTCACGCCAAGCTTCATTATCTGGAATGTTTGGAAATAAAGGAATACAAGGATTTTCAAAAGTGAAAAGTCCACCCCACAATGTCTTTTTGATCTTATTCTGAAACAGCTTCAGGAGACAGTTAGTACCATAGTTTGCAATCTCCCCAAAAATCCCCCCTCTTTGTTTGAGCTTAGAATTCTCAAACAATGGGGAATGAAAGGGATTATTCCCCAAGGTCTAATCAGAAAGGACACAACAGTGGCTATAGGGAAGGAGTTCTAGCAACCTCCACCGAAAGGTTATCTGAAATACAACATTGATGGGGCTTCAAAAGGCAACCCGAGAACAACTGGTTTTGGAGGAGTTTTAAGAGATGAAGAAGGCAGAATTATATTCATCTTCCATTATCATCTTGGCAGAGCCACGAATAATATGGTAGAAGTAATGGCTCTCGAACAATGTCTAGAGATTCTAATCCAGAATCATTTCTCTAACGTCATTGTTGAAGCGGACTCGGAGATTACTATTAACTCTGTGAAAAGAATTAATTGTGGTACTCGACCGGAGAAACTTTATAATCACAGGAAACTAATCCTGGTTTACCAAAGAATCCAGGTTCACCTCCAAGCGCTGAGAATGGTGAGTTTCAACCATGTTCGACATTCGGCCAATAAACTAGCGTACCTTCTAGCCAACCAAGGGGTGAACAATGTAGATTGCGGGATAGCGTACAAGTGGCGGGAGATTCCTCAAAACCGTTTAAAGTCTCTCTGCAAGGAACAAGTTGCAGAAGATAGGGAAATGTTTCATTATCAGACCCAGATAGCAAGCATGAATTGATTTATTCCACAAGATGTCTCTCAACCTTTCGGCATACATTTGATAGAAAGGCAACCCAAGATTTGTCTCACTCTCTACTGGGGTCAGGTGAAGGGGAGCCTCAGGTGCTCGGATGACATTTTACAGGGTCATTTCTCAAACAAGCTCAGTATTGGGGACAGACATCGTGGAAAGTACATACAGATAATGAGAATTGGTTTTCAGGCTGCTGGTATTCTCCCTCTTCCAACTTTTAGGTCTGAAAACCACACCCGGGCCGACTCTTCGGTGATCGCTCGTCCCATGAGCGATTTGTGGTTTTTTAGTTTTGGTAGAAATCCCATTAAGATTTCTACACGTGGACAAGGGATTGACTGTAATACCGCCCTTGATCGCACATTATTTTTCAGACATGTTTGGGTGTGCAATATGATTCCTGGCCGTTGGATCCAACAGCTAGGATCAACGGCAGAGAACGATAGTTTGGTTTTGTGAGCCAGAGGGGCTTTATTCATCAAGCTTTTTGGTGCGTCCTTTCCCTCTATTGTGAGGTGTGGGTTCCATGTGATTGGGGTTGTTTGTGTTGGTTAGTCGGCTTTGGGGAATGTATCTGTATGAATTTTCCCTAGTGGGTGGGGGCTCTGGTAGCCTTTCCACGTCAGCTTCTCTTAAGTTGGGTGCACAATGTAGTAGGGCGGGGGTCTTTGAAATTTGCAAGGATTCCTTTTCTCGTCTTCTTGTAAAGTATCGGGTTTTTGTACAATATGTAATTTCTCTTTTGATTTAATGAAATAGAAGGATCAGCACTTGCTTCAGCGAAAAAAACAAAATGAAGTAGATGCATAATGGCTAGTGTTTACACACACACACACACAACCAATATAGATCATCCATATTAACCTCCTATCTATATAAGCACACAAAGGGATCAAATCTCTAGAAGTGCAAATGCTTCTTCTATTTTTGATCCCTCTTCAATATTGATAGAGCCAGGGTTAAGAAGCATATACACCAGTCTTAAGATTCGTAACTCATTAATGGCAAAGATTCTTAGGTAGAACCATAGTTCCTTTCATTCATTTCTATAAAATGAGAGTTATCATGCCTACCATTAATTACACATACACATCAATTTTTTTTCTTACAACGGCCTGAACTTTATAGAAGATTACAATCTTCTTGGTCCAGTAGTTGGGTTGTTTCTAATTACAATATCAATAATTCTCCTGCCTTTTACATAGATTTTGGTGGACACTAACATTAAAAAAATCAATAGATCTACATTTTACTCCTACCTAAACTTATGCAAAAAATTACATAAATTATGGAAAACATAAATTCTTAATAAATATGTTTATTTAACTCAATATTATTGAATTAAATTCTATTTCACAATTTTAACATTATTCAATATAAAATGGATTATATAATACTCAAAATCTTGTTTTTTCCTTTTACTTATGATTCATTTTAATTCACTCACACATAGATAATAAATTGTATTTTTTTTTTTTTTTTTAAACATTGTTTTAATTAATTAATTTTTTAGTTATAACTGAGGTATTTATAATAACCTAAAAAATTAAATAATTTTACCAATACACATGACAAAGTTTGACCTAACCTCCTACGAATCATATAATCTTTATACATTATTCCATAGAAATACAAATGACACTTTAATCCAGTGTATATTTAATCTAGAGTATTTAATTATTATGATTATAGTGAGAAAATTTGACCTAACCTCCTACTCATCATATAATCTTTATACATTATTCCATAGCAATACAGATGACAATTTAATCCATTATATATTTAATCGAGAGTATTTAATTATTATGATTATAATTTTTGTATGTAGTTTCTAATTTATTTAACAATATTTTGTTAAATATAATCTTTGTATATAGTCATTTGGGTTAGTGTATTAATTTCAGTGAAGACGTTGATTTTTAATTTTATTTAATTTTTTCACTAGATGTATTGATTTTGGTGTAGATATTGATTTCTACTCTTATTTGATTGCTTACATTATATGCTTTGATTTCAATGTAGATGTTGCTTTCTAATCCTATTTGATTGCTTGCAATAGATGGATTAGAAGTTGTTAATCTTGAGACTGTAAATTATTAAAAATATTTTGATGGGCAATAAAGAGAAGAAGATTTCTTACACTAGATGCTTTGATTTAAGTGTAGATGATGATTTATTATCATATCTGATTGCTTGCACTAGATGCATTGAGTTTAGTGTAGATGCTAGTTTCTAATTATATTTGATTGCTTGCACTAGACGGAATGATTTGAGTGTAAATGTGGATTTCTTCTAATCCTATCTCATTGCTTGTAGTAGATGCATTGATTTTAGTGTAGACCTTGGTTTCTAATTATATTTGATTGCTTGCACTAATGCATTCATTTTAGTGTAGATGTGGATTTCATCTAATCCTATCTGATTTCTTGCACTAGATGCGTTGATTTTAGTGTAGATGTTAGTTTCTAATTATATCTGATTGCTTGCACTAGATGCATTGATTTTAGTGTAGATGTGGATTTTTGATTTTAGTGTAGATGTTAGTTTCTAATTATATCTGATTCCTTGCACTATATGCATTGATTTTAGTGTAGATGTGGATTTCTAATCCTATTTCATTGCTTGCACTAGATGCATGGATTTTGGTTTAGATGTGGATTTCCAATCCTATTTGATGGATTTTGGTTTAGATGTGGATTTCCAATCCTATTTGATTGCTTGCACTAGATGCATTGATTTCAGTGTGGATGTTGATTTCTAATCACATTTGATTGCTTGCATTAGATGCATTAATTTCATTGTAGATGTTGTTTTTTAATCCTATTTGATTGTTTGCATTAGATGCTATTAATTTTGATAATGTAGATTTTAAAAAAACAAAATCAAGATATATTTAGTAATAGATATACACTATTAACAAATAATTAGCTATCAAAATTGCTATACCTAGAATTAAAATGAAAAAGATGTGCATAATCAATCCTCCTCCAAAGTTTAAATTAATTAATCCTTGACAAGATCGTCTCCCTTCTTCATCACCAACTAATTACTAATTGACAATTACATATATTCAAAATAACATATATTTAAAATTACTAATAGAGTAATTCCATACAACAATGTATTCAAAATATTTATAAAAGGAAAATGTATAATTATAAACATCAAAACAAATCAAAATATTCTTGAAGGAGATGTGATAATTGTTTGGAGAAACAAATAATGTAAAGATTTTTTCAAGAGTGAGCTTTACGTAGTAAATTATTAAAACTATATTATTTGAAGGAATACTATTTAGAATTAATTAGTTGTAAAAAATTGTGATACCTAAAATTAAATTAAATGAAATATATGTGCAATATCAGTCCTCTTGCAAATTATTGACAAGATTGTCTCCCTTCTTCATCACCAACTAATCACTAATAAACAATTACATATATATATAAAAATATAACACAATAATTGTAACATTCATAAACATTACCATCCAAATCCAAACACATAAACACACAAACCACTCAAAGTATCTAAACATAGATGTACAAACCATCCAAAAAAGCAAGATATACAAAAAAATAAAAAATAAAATAATATAGCCGTGACAAGTAAAGAAAACATAATGGGAATTTGGTTCGTTTGACCAGGAGAACCGTGACGAACGTTGGAGGAACACCGTGTGTATATGAAATGGCAGTTGAGAGCCCTGAAGACGTAAATATAACTGTGGAGGCGAGGCCGCTCGCCTTCGAAAAGCAAAATGAGAAGGTGACTTACACAGTGACATTTGCAAGCAAAATTGCAGCTGACGAAAAACCTAAAGGACGTCAAGCCTTCGGTCAAGTATTGTGGAAATGCGTGAAGGGTGGAACGCAAGTTGTTCGCAGTCCGGTGGCCCAGCTTCATAATTATTGTGTAGGAGGACTGGCACGATAATTATCGTATAGGATGACTACGCCTGTGGCCCTCTAGTTTGAATAAAAGTAGAAGCCATCCATGAAAATGAGACGCACTTTGTTTTGTTTATGTACCAGTGGGTCTTCAAACCTGCAATAATTAATTCACTCCATTCAGTGGGTCTTCAAACCTGTAATAATTACCTCATTTTCTCTCGCTTTCTGTCAATCCCTACTATTTATGGCTGTGGCCCTCTGGTTTGAATAAAAGTAGAAGGCATCCATTAAGATGGGTCGCACTTTCTTTGAATAAAAGTGGATTCCATCCATGAGAATGTGAAGACATACATCAGTCGCTTCTGTGGCTCTTCCAACTTCCAATTATTGTAGACTTAATTCAATTACTAATAGTCCGTCCATGCCGTGACGGCTGGGACTAATAATATTCAAAAACATTAAGATGTGGCGCACTTTGCTTGAATAAAAGTGGAATCTCTTCATGAAAATGTGAAGACATACATCAGTCGCTTCTGTAGCTCTTCCAACTTCCAATTATTGTAGACTTAACGCGCTCCATTATTTCTTCATGCTCAAAATTTGTCAATCCCTATTGCCATTAAAATGAAAATGTCACACCTACATAACCTTTTTTTGAATAAAAGAGGAATCCATCCATGAAAAATACATGAGTCGCTTCTGTGGCTCTTCCAACTTCCAATTATTGTAGACTTAATTCAATTACTAATAGTCCGTCCATGCCGTGACGGCTGGGACTAATAAATATTCAAAAATATTAAGATGTGGCGCACTTTGTTTGAATAAAAGTGGAATCTCTCCATGAAAATGTGAAGACATACATCAGTCGCTTCTGTAGCTCTTCCAACTTCCAATTACTGTAGACTTAATTCAATTACTAATAGTCCGTCCATGCCGTGACGGCTGGGACTAATAATAAAACATATAGATATTGGTTTCGTGTAAATAGGTGGTGGAATTTTCTCGGACAAAACTGGCATGTACAACCCTGTCCTTTCACACACAAAAGATCGCATTCATTCGAACTCAATTTGATTGTTTTGCGGCCCACTATGCAGCTTAATAATTTAAAATAGTTATTTGTATGAGGTCTAGTTTTTATTATATTATTCATTAAAATTTAATAAAAAATATTTATAGTAAAAATGACATAGGATGGATTATTTTCCCATTTATATTGAAATTTTTTTTAATTTTTTATTTAAAAATTTATTATATGATAATATTTTCACTCTGCATATTATTTTTTTTTTTTAAAAAATCTTATTATATGATAATATTTTCACTCTGCATATTAATTTATGGAATAGGTTGTTTTATCAAATTTTATTAAATTTAATAAAAAACCATTTTTTATAAAATTATTTTTCATTAAATTTTTTATACATAACTATATTAAATTTGATTATATGAGATTTGTTATTTATCTAGCTTTAGTATATTTAAAATAATAAAAATGATTATCAAACTTTTATAATGTCAAAATTATAGTGAGCTTTGGAGGTTTCTCACCAAGCTTTTTGAGCATAGGAATAAAATCTTAAATCAAAATAAATAATTTGCTTCTTTAGGTCTGATAAACCAATGCTTGGTCTCACTGGAGTGGACTTAAAGGGCTAACCAGCCTGCCATAGGGCATTAAATGCCCTAGTACATGCATGCTTTATAACAAAATAACAAATAGCGTTTATTTTTAATTTATGTAGCCAGCAAGGCTGTGTGTTATTTTGTTATAGAGCATGCATGTACCAGGGCATTTAATGCCCTATGACAGGCTGGTTAGCCCATGCCAACGTTAACCACCATCATCATTATCAATAAAAATGATATAATAATATTGTTATTAAACTTTTATTATTAAAAAATATTAATTTAAATGATTTAGTAAATAATTCATTTTCTTAATTATATGTATTCAAGTCTCTAATTCATTTCCCTTTTTATATAAATTCATATCTCTAAACATATTATAGTAAACATAACTACCCCAATAATATATAATAAAAAAAAACTCCATTTAAAATTTAATATTTTATTGTCTCTGAATAAAACATCTCATATAAAAAAATCGAATTAAAAACTCTAAAATCATATTAAATATCTCATATAAAAAGAATTGAATTAAAAACTCTAAAATCATCTTAATAAATGAATGTAACTTAATTTTACAAAAAAGGGAAAAAAATTCTCAGAACACTTTTCTTAATGCTTTTCTATCATGGGAATAAAATCTTAAAGATTATGAGTAATATCTTATCTTCTTAGGATATGATAGACCATATTGGGTATTAATAGATGTTAAGCTAAGTACCAAATTAATATATAAAACATCTTGTTTAAAGTTTCTAAAAGTGTACATACTCTACCTTTTAAAATGTATGATTAAAATATTTTATTACTATAGCATTTAGTATAAAACAAATATGGAATTCATAACTTCAAAATTATTGTAAATAAAGAAAAGTTAATGTTTTATAATAATATATTAAATTTTTAAGATTTAAAAATTATTGTTATTTTTAATGGAAAAAAAACATAAAAACAAAATATTATCTTTAAAAAAATACACTTGAAATTATTAAATCATTCTGCCACCCTTATAAACTTAATAGTTTTTTAATATAATAATAGAACCTATAATAAATCTTTAATACTATAATAGAACTTATAATATAACAAGGGGGTTGTGAGGCAGCAAGTCTATGCCTTGAGTGGGACAATAATTGATCGGAACCTGTGTGTTTTGACTCTGTTAAAATTTTAGGAAACATTGTAAAAACATAAATGAGTCTAGATAGATCAACCCATATTATGATTGGTCAAATTTACAGGACATATTGCAACACAAGATGTTTCTTCCAAAAGTAGAGGCCAACCACACCAATGAAAAGACAAAGGGGGTAAACATATATCATTCCAATTGTTTATTGAGAATGATCTTAATGAACTACTGAGAAGGTGATGCAATAGCAATAGCTTCCATTATGAGTTTAGAAATCACGCAAATGTCCATTTTGCATAACTATGTGGGGGACTTCCTAAACACTCCATTGGATATCATTATTCCATGTTTTGGTTAGATTCCAGATATCGAAAATGGTACATGGATCTAAGCTATAGAGAATGCTAATGCTAATTGTCCAAGAAATAGAGTGACATAGAAATAACAAACCGTGGATACATTAGTAGGTGATGTACACTCTACAATTTGACTTTACCACTTGTTGTGCCATACAACAACCCCCCATTTCATATCATTTAAATTCCAAAACTACAATGTGAAATGGGTCCCTTTTTTAATTTTTGTTTCAAATTGCTATCAGTTTAAAGTTCTATTTCAAAAAACGCTTGAATCAAAGGAAACATCATTAAAAAGCCTTTTTAATAAAACCAATCGATAAACGCCAACATAAAAAGATTTATCTTTATCATTGCGATAAAGCGATCGCAAGATCGCATATCGCAATGACAAAGAAAGCTCAACTTAAGGGACATCTTGGTTTTCGCCGATGCGAAATCACAATCAGATATCGGCAAAGCATAAAGTAACACGAGTAATGATCCGTGCTGCGATGCGATGCGAAATCGGCAATCGGCGATAATGTTTAAAGCACAACTAAGCTCCCCTTCGTCCGATGCGATGCGATATCGCTATCGGCGATCGGTGACTTACGATGCCCTCATCCTAAGCGACCCTACCAGCAATGCCCGACGCAATGCGATATCGCTATCGGCAATCGGGGATTCCAAACAAAACCAATACAATAACTTAGCATTTCTCGATGCTCGATTGCATAAAGGGTAAAGTAGCACAGTTTTCAAAGTAACAGTCATAAAGGCGGTTTAATATGATTTATTCATAATTAAGACCATATCCTTTGGAAAAGCCGCTCATCCGAATTCAAACCGCCAAATCACCCATAGCATGCTTCGAATAAATCATTCAGCCATTAATCGAAACAACTGGAATTAATGAGATCGGCAGGCCGTAACGACCATTTAATAAAAATAGCAGGCTTGAAGCCTATCCATGTATTTGATCCTAAGGCCACCTTAAGTTGATTAATCACTATGAATGCACCAAGATATAGATATATATATATATATATATATATATATATATATATATATATATATATATATATATATATTTCATTCTGTTCAATTCACGTTATTTTTGCATGTGTTGCGCTTATCTTTCACTCTGCGCAGAATTCTTCCATAGAAACAGAAGAAAGTGGAATGGGAAAGAAATCCAAGAAGAATACAATGCCTACTGCTCCGCCAGCCACAGGGCTAGCTGTCGCTGATCCAACTGGAAAGAATAAAGGGCTGATATCAGATACAACATGCTTAGGACTCACCAGGACCACTTGGCAAGGGACTTATAATTTTATTGAAGCAGAAGGGCCAACGGTGACCGAAGTAGAAATTTTATGTGATAATACCAACAAATCTGATGCCAATTTAAAGGACTTGGCCGACTCCTTCCTACACAGAATAGCGGCTCGGGAACAGGTTCTTCCTTACACGGATGTGGTAAGGTGGGCAATCCAAGAGCTCCCAATTATCAATAGACTGTTTGAAACTGCGGAAGGGAGGATTTTCGGTTCGTTTCGAGCTGAAGACCTAAGGCTAATGTATCACCTGCCGCAAGAAGAGAAGAAATATAATGCTGCATTTTTGGAGAAATTTCGAGCAGAGAACGAGACCGAGGCTGGAGACAGAATCCAGCAAAACACAAGCATGAAACCTCGGGTAAGTACTCAGTTGACTCCATGTGTTCTCCTTACTGTTATGCTGGAATTATGATGTGTAGGCTATGGGGATTAAATGACTCTGCCAATTTCACCATAGAAATGGTTCCCCTAATAGAGGCAGCATGTAGTGGAGAAATCATGGATTGGGAGGTTATATTATCTGGCAAGTTAGCCAAAGCCATCCTCGACTTCAGGTCTTACTATCGTATCACAGAGAGGGTTATTCCGCCATTTTATTATAGTGCCTATATTATGGATGTGTTGTGTTTTAATTCTGAGTTTCTTGTGTTGGGATGGAGGTGGATGTCGCAAGACCCCACACCCATTCACATATATCATCGAAAACTATGGAAAACTAGTTATAAGCACCACCTGTACCAAATCTGCAATGGTTTTATGTTGCCAATTCATTATTCAATTTTTAATACGCCTACGCCGAAAATTTTCGAGCAAGCAGGGGTAGATTTGACTGCAGTAGCAAGTTGGTTTGGGGAGGAGAAATTCACCTACATCAGATTTTTTAGCAGTCAGGCTAAGCCACATGTGCTACCTCTTTACATCCCCGATAAGCTACTTGCCAGGGAGGTAGCTTATCAAATCAGTGCTGAAGGGGTTACCCAGACCCTGAAAAGAGCTAAAAAACATGTTTGGTCTTCTTTTCCATTACGAATTGGAGTGTATACCCTGTGTTATCACTGAAAATATTTCAAAGGAAAAAAAGGTAAGATCAAGAGAGTTGAAATTTTTTAGACGCGAAACTGTGTTTTTAAATCACACAGCAGTTTCGTAGCTCGCTACGAAACTGCTGTTGTTGCACATTATGCTTGCATAGACCAATGTTAAAGGTTAAAGTATGCAATGAAGAAATCAGAGATGCCTAGTCGGGGGTAGGTTGAGCATGTTAGGACAGATAAGAACTTACTTGCAGAAGTTGATAGTCATTGCATTGTGAAACTCTATTATTCTTTCCAAGATTCTGAAGATGTTGCATTTGGCATGAAATATTTTCATGGAAAGAGATCATCTAAAGCTTCTCAGAAGAAGAATGAAAAAAATTGGCTATGGTTCCAAACAGTTCTACTAAGAATTCTATTTGTGGCAAGACCCTTGAAGCTGAAGGGGAAGGCATTATTGCTAATGAATCATGTGAAGAAAAACAACAGAAGGGCTGCAATGACAGAAGATGATAAAGAATGTGCCCCTATGTTGTCTGATCAATCTGAAGATAATGAGTTCCTATGTAGAGAAGTGCATTCTGAAAATTCTGAATCTCTTCTTTGTCTACTTATGAATGATTTTCTATCTCTTGCATTGGATCCGTTTTATGGGATTGAAAGGGACTGTCCATCAAAGGTATCTCATTTATTCCTAAAGTACAGATCTCTGCTTTATCATAAAATTCTGACTTCAATGTCATCTTTGGAGGCATCTAAAAATGTTCAATCATTAAACGAGGTCAGAGATCTTCAGGAAACGAAAGTTGGATGTGCAGTATGATGGTTCTGGTTCTTTGAAAAGATTAAGGAAGCAAGTAAAGAAGTTTTTGAAATCAAGTGGCAGAGCAGTAAAGATCTCAGGGAAAATATAAACTGTTTAAAAAGTTCTGTGTTTTCGCAGCGCGCTACGAAACCCCTGTAGCAGCCTGTTTTAGCAGGAAAAACTCTGTTTTTTGCGTTTACTAGTAAATTTCCAGAAGGGTTTCTGAGCAGCTGAAAACTTAATTCTGAAAACTTAAAGAGGATTTTATTCCTAACATACCAAGCTACAAAAACCTCTTTCATTTTCCTCAAATTCATTCTGAGCTGGGAGAAACGGGTGACCAAAGTTGCGCTACGAAACTACTATAGGTGCAGTTTTTCATCTCCTATTTGCCACGTGTTTTTCAAGGACAGTTTCCGGACAACTGGAGAAATGTTTTAAAAAACCAGGAGAGGTTTTTGTTCTGGACAACATGGGCTACAAAAAACTCCTTCAGTTTCATAGAATGTGGCATGGATGAAGAGATAAAGGCTCTGCAATTTTCAAGGATATAAACCTAAAAAACAGGGAGACATGTTCCCTAATTTCTAGGGTTTGTCATCAGCAGTTGGGTGACCACGTGGGAGGCTTCATCAAGTTCGACATCATGGAGTTTTAGGTGTCAAATAATGTGTTAAATGTTTAGATAAGGTTGTTTTGATCATAATGAGGAGTTAGACTCCTAATTGTTTTAGGTCTCTAGGACTCCTAATTAGGTGTCATTTGCATTTAATAGTTTGTTTTATGGTTAGAATAGGTGTCACTGATGGCAAATTCGAATTCTCTTGTTGATGGATGATGGAATCCTAATTGTAAATGCTATATATAGAGCAAGAGGCTGAATTAGCAAGGGTTGGAAAATGTTATAGAGGAAGACTACTTTTGTAAATGCTATGCAGGGACTGATATATATAGAAGCAATTGGACTTTTCTGAAGCTGAGATTCTTAGTGCACTTTAGTGAGCTTCAAATTTTATCTTTGATATGATTTACTTCCATAGTCTTAATGCTTATTACTCAGAATTCATGGAGGAACATGCTCCGACTTCCTTTAAGTGTTAAACTATGTTGAATTGAGTTCTTGGGTCCTATCTTTGGATGTTTTTCTTCAATGTTTTAATACTTATTACTCAGAATTCATGGTTACTCATGCTCTGACTTCCTTTAGGTATTAAACTCTGATCTATCACTTTAAATTATTTCCTTTTGAATACCTTGATGTATCATTACTCAGAATTCATTCCCACATGCTCTGACTCCTATGAACTTCAAGTTATTAAGACTTTCTTGAATGTGTCACTCTTTCATTGAAGTATATACAAGCCTCAGTTTTATAAGAATAGCTATTTTTTATCCTTATCTCTATCACTGACTCCATAGCCCAAAGGTAGCAAGTCTCCATCTTCCAATCTATAAACATATAAAATCACAAACCATAGAGTTAGTCATCTATCCATATCTTTAATCAATATCATTAACCCTTTGAGAGAGCCCTCTCAGG
>APFE030928844.1:75378-113292 GCA_000404065.3 Pinus taeda | reverse complement strand
AACCCTTGGGCATTCTATCTCTTCATGGCACATTCTATATATTGTATGCAAACCATTTGCAAAGGGTTGGTTGGCTTTTAACTTCTGGGAGACTGTGGGAAAGAAACTCTGTTTCTTCATTGTATATTTTTTACAGAGGGATTAATGAAAGGCAGTGGCTCTATTTCATGAGATTCATGTGGTTGTGAGTGTAGCAAATGTGTCTCTTATGTTTCATATGTATCTTGTTATGTTTCATATTTCATTTCATATTCATTTCTAGTGAAATTTTCTAAGTTAGCTAAGGTAGAATTCAATTTTATTTCTCTGCTTGTGGGAAAATTTCATGTTCAGTGTTCATTCTTCTGTTGAAAAGGATTCATGTTGTCCATGCCCTTTTCACCCTCTTAATCAATCTCTCCATACCGCACTATCTTAAACTAAATTGCTAGGCTTTCCGCCTATCTTGCCTCACGAAGTAATCCATGCCTCTGTATTAAGTTTCTGTTCATTGAGGTCCATTGGTCCCATACCATCCCAGAAACATAGTCATTCATAAAAATCACTCCTTGTGTCCATATTCACTTACTAGCCTAAGATAAATAGTTCACTGTAAGTCGTCTCAGGCCTTTTCGTTTATCTATTCACTGAGTGTGACTCGGAGAGAGCCTTCTCCTGTTCTGGTAGGGCTAGCTACCAGACTGAGCGAGGTTTGTGGTTACCCTGAATTTTGCCTTCTTTCAGCCTAAGGCGAATTTAGGTGCTAACAGCTGGGAAATTTCATAGAGCATGAGAGTCAGTTAGAGCCACTAAGCCCAGGAATTGTGCAGAGGCATTCCCTCAGTTGTTTCCTGATGCATGTGCCGGTAGGTTGTCTGACTACCTGTAGAATTGTGCAATAACTCCATGGATGCATGGTACCCCTTTCCTGAAAAAAGGAAAAAGAAAAAAGAAGAAAACATCCCTAAAAATAGGGATCTATTTTTAGTAGTGGGAGTTACACTTGAGCTAATTTTAGAAGCTGTCACCACTTGTCTCTTTTTCCTAGATTTTTGGAATGAACGTCATAAATCCTAAATCGACCAAATATGTTTAATGGACACCACCAAAGCTCATTTTCATATTCGCTCTTGGTTCTCTAAAATTTCTAAAGCATCAAGGAACCTTCGAAAAAATCTGCACAACTTTTTCGAGTAAGTTTTGATTTTGAAGACTTTTGCTACTTGTTTTGTTGCTTTTGTTTCCTTGGCTTGTGTGAGTGATGTTTTGCATGTTTTTCTAATGTCTACTAGAATTTTTGTTTGTTTTAACTTGTGTAAGTGTCATTTGAATTTTTATATTGTATGTCTTGAGCGTCGCATGCATGATCCTGTTTTTCCATTAACTGTTGTCATTGCAGCGACTCTCCCATTCAGCTTCGTTACTTAACTATTTGATTCATTTATGCACTTTATTTGATTACAGGCATGAATATTCACTTAGAAATACACCATCCTTTGCTCAAGCATTCATATATACTCATTTTCAAGTTTCCATTAAGGACATCCGGGCTACCTTGGCTCAGATCTAGCTTCTCCTGGCATGCACTGTGCATTTTTGGAACTCAAGGCTCTGCCTTGGCTCCAAGAATTGCGTAGAGGCTATGGGTGATTGGATTTAGTTGCAATATAAATAGTTCTAGGAGACAGTCCCCAATGTTTCCCACTTGGATTATGCAATGCATAGTCCCATCTAGCATCAAGCCAGACCGAACTCTGCATTACGCAGTTCCAGTCCACATCAAGCTATATTGGGCCATGCTCTACGTAGGTCCAATTAGTAGTACCTCTCCCTAGTAGCTAATACTACACAATGTGTTGATCCAGCTGACAGTCCCTCACCTATGAGAGTCACAACTACATAATCTTGCCGAGTAGTTTCCCATTTTGTTTCATGATGGATCCTTGAAGTGATTTGTGTTTTTAATATGACATTTGATTTCCATGAGTATTTTCTCTATCTCCACATACATCATTTGTTGAGAATCTTCTCAACAATACAAGCATCATGGTTTAAAAGAGAGATGGATCAAAGGATACTGTAGAGCAGAACACTAGAGATGTGGTTGAATAGGTGCCAATGAAATTTCCTAGCTATATAGACACACATTTTTTCATAGAGGAGGACATGAAGATTACATGGCAGGAAATAAAGGACATATTTTCATGTAGTTTCAAGGAAGATCTGGAAGATCAACAAGTCTATGTCAACGTCCACAAGTTGGGAATATACAGGGTTGCATGTAGGTACCTCTTCTTCCCGTGCGTGGATATCATTCACTGGATTGTCTCACATACCGTTCTTGAGATGATGACATTCTGCAGTACCAGTGGAAAACATCTTGCTGCCTTCAGGAGAGAAAACTACAATCAGATGTATGACTGGTTGCAGCTGGTGAACTACATGGATGAACTATTCTACACTCCCATTAACAATTTAAACACTAGAGACATCATGAAGTGTTGGGTAAAGGAACCATCAAATCTCAGAGAAACACCTAACCAGGCTACAAGACGAATTCACTTAGGAAGGATTACTAGTGCCTGGTCATCTTTGCATGTCGCTTTTATCGCCAAGAGAGCATGGAGACCTTCCCCAAGAGTTGGGTGGTTATGTTGGAGCAGTTGGTAAATGAAGGAAGGCCATTCACTGGTCTAACATGTTGGTTATTCAGTTGAAAGTGTATGTGTCTAATCCTCAGAGTCTGCCTAAGGATGAGAAATTAAGATTCTTTATGTTTGTATACCTTCTTGATGTAACCTTTGTCGAGCAGCAGTTCCCTAGCATGGGTTGGACATCGACACCATCATAGGATGCTATGAATGTCTATTGCAAGTTTCTCTCTGATTGAAACTACTGAGGATTCATGGCAAGGTTGTCTGACCAATTCATCACCCTCCTATATAGGATGATATTTGAACATGATCCACATTGCATGTCCCAGGAAATGATGTAGGCATTGCTTAACATTGCAGATTGGTATGCCTCACCCAGTGGCACTTTCATCAGGATGTTTGGTGCGAAGAAGCCTATGCATGAGCCACCGAGGTTTTCCATAGACAAGTTAGTCATGCAAGAGGTTGCATACCATATCTCCATAGGGTTATCAACATGACTGCACATGAGGAAGGAGGCACCATGGCCTACTCTTACTTTGCAGATTGGGTTGTACGAGATCCATACCTTGATGGATGTCGATGTTGAGGTTGAGTACTTGAAGAAGTTTGGGTTCGACAATAAGAGTTTCAATCTGTATGACCCCCACCGCATATGCAAGAACCACTGTGAAAAGGTGTATTATCCATCGATCCATGGGGAATGTCATTAGACAAAGGAAGATCTTTGGAGTTATTCCTATAACTCTTCTTGGCTCAATGAACTAGTCAGCATAACCATAGAATGGAAATCAACACTACAGGTAGTAGCACCATAGAAAGAACCAATAACAACAACAGTGAGCAGCAAACTGATGCAAGAAAAAGGCAAGAGGAAGATTTCCTAGAGCGCAGAGGCATAGTAAAGCTACAAGTTCATACAAGACCCCCTTGTTGAGAGAGTAGCTTTGGAGATAGATGGAAAGAGAAGACAGCATGAAAGGAGAGTAGAACAGATAAAGAGAGATAAGTAAAGGTTGGAATATATAGAGAGGAAGTTGTAGGAAACAAAAAAGAAGTTGAAAGCAGAGCAAGATCTTAGGTGGAGAGAAGGGGAAGAAAAGAAGAAACAGGAACAGGAGGAAAGGCAAGGTGCAATGATAGAGAAAACTACACCTATACATGTTGAGACAACAGATGAAGAAGATGGTAAGTAGGTGGAGGTTCAAGAATTTGTTCAGTAGGTTAGGCAGATGGTTGTGACAATAGACATGAAGATGGAATAGAAGCCATATTACCAAGACACTGATCTCATGCCGAGAGAGTGTGAGGTCGTACTACAGTCTCTTCCACCTCTAGAATCAAAACTGGTCCCGAATGAGTAAGGAGAGGTTATTCTCCTTGATTATGATCTGAAGATGGATGTCTACAATCTCATTCGACAAGTCATATCAAAGGATTGTACAAGCACCTAGAAAGAAACTCCCAGATGATCACACATCACCTACGCACATAGAAGAAAGAGTGATTGTATCAGATGTTATAAGATATCTAGTTTCCATGGTCAAGGCTTCTCAGGCATATGAAAAAGCCACGAGTTCAATAGTCAAGTTCTTGATAATAGAGAATGATTAGATGGCAAACAGCTAGAAAGAGGCCTTGCAAAGAATAAAGAAGTCTACAGGATCCGCTATGGAAAAAATGAAGAAAGTAATACTTGCAGAGATATCAACTTTGGAGACCAGCACATGGACATTGTATAGAAACTTTGTCAACGTGCACAAAGTGCTTGTCCATCTATATGGTTTTCAGTAGCAGTGCACAAAGCCAACCCAAACTCTCAAAGTCTTTCATGCTGCCATTGTGAATGTACAAGAATAGACAATGAGGTACAAAGGGTCCTGCTTTACTTGCACAAGATAAGGAAACTATAGGCAGAGCTAGACAAAGCACGAATTTAGATGGTCATCTAGAACTATAAGTAGCTCCCTCTGCTTATCACCATCATTGAAGCTTCCTATGCACGGTTGTAGAGGAGTATGTATGTCATAGTGAGGACACACAAGATCCCTTCCATCTAAACCCTCACTCAAGCCATGAGGAAGAACCGAGTCATGTTTGAGATCGATGAGTACATAGAGCAGTTAATGCATGAAGCCACCAATGTTAACTTTCAAATGAGTGCAGAGAACACGCTTAAGTATATCAATTGTCGAACCACACTCAGGATAGTGCTATGCATGCTTCATGATGAGTTGGATAGAGGCTTCAGAATCATATACCAAGAAGCCATAGAGGTGAGAGTCCTCTCCGATAAAGACATCACTAAATAGTATGGTGACACGATAGCGTCGTACCAACATTGGTATCAGTTCATCACCAAAGATCAGCCGGGGGAGGTTACTGAGCTGGTCTTTCCCCAAGACCTTGAGTGATGTTGTTTGTCTTGTTAGGCTGACTCAAGCCTATTTTTGTCCCACATAGGTATATGTGGAAATTGTATTATTTTAAATATGCTGTAAGTGAAATTCCAAGTGTCACTAGTGGAATGTGTACAGTCACTATGTAATGTGAAGAGTCATGAGGGTAGTCCAAGATTCAAAGGGGAATGTCAAGGGTCACCCCAACCTTTTCTATATATACAACCTCATAAATCATAGTACAGGTTTTTGGGAGCCAAGATTTTGGCTAAACATTGCTTAGAGAAGGCTTGGAGAGTATTGTAACGAGCCTTGGCTTCTCCCACAACATTGAATGAGTACATCTCTTTGGAGATGTAGGTGGTGTTGACCGTAATGCTCCACTATTGGGGCAAGTGGTTGTCAATGGTGTATATATGGATGGAACTTTCACTTTATATATATATTATTATTATATATATATAACTGAGCCAACACATTTTCATTCATATGATGTTATAGTATTTCAACTATTCTGGTTACTTTAGAAATGTATTTTATTTCACTTACGCATTTTCATATGAAATATTTTGTATACGATTGTACGAATCTTGTTGAAGGCATGTCGTTGTATTATCCCATCACTTTTGATTGTGGACTATTCTACTTCCAGCCTGTGATGTCATTCAGCTCGTGTGTTCCTTTTAGGCTACGTACTATTACATGCTTCTAAGGGACACACTTTCCTTCCCCCTTCATGTGTTAGAATCCCCATAAATCTCACATGACTCACTGCAAGGTCACACACTTGCTTCCGTTAAAGTTATCATACTTACCTTTATGCACTATTGTAGTAAAGGAACTACTATACTACCGACTGTTGGGACTCTTAATCCAAACGATCTGAGGTCTTTTTGGGACTTCTTAACGGGGAGATCCCTTGACATGTTGGTTGGTCTAGCACCATCAAGAGAATATGAAAGCAACATTTTCAAAAACAAAGGTGTGTGAGAGCTAAAGTTGAGAAAACTCGTTGAAATTAAAGTAGAATTACAATTGAAGTGAGGAAGATTGTTAATGGAGTTTCAACACTAAATGTTCACATGTGTAGTGTAGTACATTGTGCTTATGGATTGCACAGGCACTGTCACTAGTGATTGCACAAGCCTTACCTTCAAGAGTTGTGCAATGCATATCTAAGATTGCATAGAAAGATGTGTGTTTGTGAATTCATCGAAGATAGATCATGTGTGAGAAACTAATTTAAAAACTTAGAATAAGAATTAACACTTCGAAAAACATTAGATGAGCATGAATTGACCACGAAATGATAGTTCACAAGATCCTTAGTAGACTCCAAAATTCAAGTGTATGGAAAATTGTTTAGGGTGTTTATTGCAACGACAACACTTGGAAACACACTCCTAGAAATATAGCTTCTATGTTTAAGTTTCATGTTTATGTGAAAGGTCTTATTCTTTCAAGAAATATTGATTTATGAAGTGGATTACCTTAGATTCTCCACTTGACCCGATTATATCTATAGTCTCCTCTATTCCTTTTCTAGGGTAAATGCACTTACAAAGCTTGCCAAATTACAATTGTTTCGATCTATATGATGGCAATATAGTAATGTGAGTTAAAGATAATTAGAGTACGAGTTTTCATATTTGGTGTTACTCCGCTTCTAGTAGGCCTAGAAATTACGTTGGCGGAGTTACTATAGGAACACAAGCATCCTTTTGTTACCAGCGATTTTGCAGAGTACCCTGATGAAGTTACTTGCTTCACCTCTTTGTGCATGAAGCCTTTCTCTTCTCTCACCATTTATTTATTTTATTTATAGAACCATCATATGAACTTATCATTTCACTAGGGAAGAAGAGGGATCTCGAGTTATTGAGAGCATGAGAGGTTGTTCATTCAGACAAATGTATGTACACCTATCATATTGGTTTGCTCGTTATTGATTTTCCCCTTTCTCTTCTCTGCTCGATTGGATTCAGTAGGAAAAAAACCATTTAATTACAGCCCCAAGTTAAGGAATGAAGATCGTAGAATAGATATGTGTGTCATGGTTTTGCTAAAAGCTTTTCATTCGAATGGATCATATTTTTCATTCGAACATCATTGACTTTAAAGGATATGTAAACCCAAGATAGAGAAGTGGATAATAGACAAGCCAAGAATTGTTCATCATCACAATCACCCTTTTCAAGTTTCACCACATTTTCTTTTGAGCCAAATAGGAGCATCTTTCATGCACAATATTATTAAGGAAAACATGAAAGAAAAGACATTAAAAACCATGGAAACAAAATCAAAAGAACAAAATAGATGAAGGTTGCAAATAAAAGAAACGCACAAGACAAAACAAAGAAAATAAAGGAAATACTAACAAAGAGAAAGTGTAGTATGAGTGAAAGGAAGGGAAAGTAGAATGCAACTAGACCTACTCCTAACATAAGCAACTATATGGTTAGGGTCAAGTGTAATAAAATTTCCCTTGTAATCACTGACACTTCTCTCGAGCTACAAACACAAAGATAAGAATAATTAAAACTGATATATAACTGCGTGCAAAAGAAAATATAATAATTTGAATAATTTTCACAGAATATTGAAGATCTTTCTAATAGGGAGAAAGATGTGACATAACAACTAACCTTAACTAATTGACCACCTTACCTTTTGGATGATAATTATAATCAAACAAACCTGAAAGGCATCTTGTGAATGCATCTACACCTGTGTTGTCCTATTTAGAAAGAAAAATAAAATAGCAGAGTTTGTTATTAGCAAAAGGGCTTGCCAAGTACGAGGCTTCCAACCAATCATAAATTTGATCATGAAATTCATGATCATCTTCTTGAAACCTTTGAAATCCTCAAGAGAATGAATTTTCAATTAACAACATGGAATCGAGACGAGAATATTGTAAGGAAAAATGAATCTAATCATGTCGAGAAGGCTTGTAAAGGTTGTGAGGACCTGACACAACCATCAATCAAGGCTGAAGTGCCTTGTATGATTAAAAGGTATCTGAATACTTATATTATGAACCAAAAAGATCGATTGGTGTGAAAGAACTACCATATGATATATTGGTGGGAAGATGGTTAGTTGAATAATAGTTACTAGCACCAACATCATGATCAGATAGACAATTTAAAACATAAGATTGTCGGCTAGTAGACAATAAATATAGATCAGTTTGCACAACTGTACAAATACTTTAAGCAATAGAATCATCTTCCCTGTATGTTGAATGGGACAATCCATTTCCTTGTAACTAGTTACAAATTGAATAAGCACCATGATCATTGAAAGAATTGAAAAAGAATGATAGTCTAACAAAAACATGAAACCAGTTAAGATACAGTGGATTAAAAAGAGGAACTTGATTCGCCAAATAACTTAAGAATTCACTAAGACTCAAGAGGACATATGATATCATGAACAAAATGATTAGCATTATAACATTCATAGGAAAAAATAGGACTTGTATATTTTCAAAATAATCTGATAGGTATGCATATTTCGGCCAATGATAATATTTAAAATCATGTTTCCATGAGAGACATACATTCCAAACTCAATTTTGATACCTGATATTTGCATTAAAATGAACAAACTAAAACTAGCTCTTGAAAGTCAACAAACCTATATCCAAAATGCCACGTCTTTCAAGAAAGAATTTGCATTCAGTGAACCATGCAAAAGAAATAATTTTGCAAGAAAATCCATATGTTACGTAGTTTGGAGATGTTACCCGGATTGCAAAAACCTAGAATAACCATCAATGGATGTTTAATTCCCTCGACTTCCTCGCAAGTCCCTCAGATTCCAAAGATTGAATAATTTCATTTTGAAGAATGGATGGGATCATGCATGGTGTATGGACAACTGCTAGCAGTAATTCAAAGACACCACTACTATCAAGATGATAGCCACCTACATCATCGATTCAATCATATTTTACAACCTCTAAAAACAGATTAGCCAAGTCATACAATTCTTCTAATTTAAGATATGAAGTTTATTTTGATGTAATTTTTCTAAGAACCCCCATCACACAAGCACATACCCTAATATTTAACAAATTAAAGCTATTGAAAAATGATCTTTGCAATTCTTTAGTGAAGGAGGTAAAAAGGATTTCTCTTGAAATTCCTAAAAGTTGTAAAATGACAGAGGAATTATTACTTTACACAAGAAATGTCATCGTCTTAAATGATTTAATATGGTATTAATTATTAACATAATCTACATTTTGATGTTCCTTTCTAGGATTCTTAACTAGTCTATAGCTATAATGGGCTTTTTGTGGCTTCACTCATGAGGAGGTATTTCAGTTAAGAATATTTTTTAATTCATTAATTCTACCACAAGTTTTATTAGTCATGAAACCCAAGGCCTACTCATGCTATCCATAGTGGTTTATTTATAGCCATATGTCATCTGCATACTGTCAATGTCCATCATGTCACTTTCTAGAATTGAACCTAGGTGAGGAGTTTTCCATTCCTTTATCCCAATCACCCAATTAACGCATACTTTTTTTGTGATAATTGTTTTGTATATCTATATAGGCTTTAGAAAATTTTATCATTGAGTATGCTTAGATCGAGTCTTTGAGTGCATCATATATTTTAGTTTTTATACTTCAGGGTTCTCACCCCTTTTTCAATCATGTTTTCTATTGGTAACATACCCTATTAGTGTCCTGTATACACTTTATTCAGTGTGTATACTCTATGTTTTCCTTCATTTCAATCATCACTCTCTCACTAATTATTTATAGTGAATTTTTCTAGACCTTCTTAGTATATATGATATCATTATTTTCTAACTGCTTGAGTGTATATATAAACATATAATCTTGTGAATCATTATAGTTCCATAATTGTTCTCAAACATATTTCATCCGAGATATACAAACTTAATTTTACTAAATGTAATATTACCTTTGTTTCATTTTAGAAACTCTTTGTGTTCACAATGTTACTATAACCTTGTGTTCCCTTTTTATTTTACTTCTAAATATACAAGATTATCCTTCAATTGGAGTTACTAACCTTTTATTTTACAAATAAATATTTCCGTCATCCTTATTATTTCCTTATATATTTCTTCTCGCATAAGCATTTTTTAAAAACCAAATGGGATCCTTTCATAGTTGGCTGCAATAGATATCTAATATAAGAAATCTATGCACATTAGTCTTGTAAGTTATGTACCAAAGTTATTTTGGGAAAATTAAAAATTTCTCACAAATATTAACAATACAATAAAGAGTTAGACTTATAAATTAACCTTCATATACAACCTACAAAACTCCATCAACATATACAACCTTCTATCATTATACACGTAGTTTCATACTTTTCAGGGTTGATTTCATATGTAACGTATGTAGCATCCCAACTTAAATCCTCAACGTATCCGTATACTATTACAAACTTTTTTAAAATGTAAGTTAAGTAGCTCTACAAATTTCATTTCTTACACATCTATAAATGTATAAATTTCCTGGCTATATAAGTTTCTTTCCAATCCCATAAATTACGAGATTATTTTCCCAATAAATATTCAAAGAGTCATCGAATAGATTCCACTAGTAAACATGTATTATTTCTCAATCAATTTTACCATAAACTACTTTCGCTCTTGAATGCCCAACATATGTATCCATGTAGGTAAGGGTATTTTAAAAATAGTTGGTTAGAATTTATACCAATTTACTCATAGTACAATACTCTTTTAGTCATCTCTTCCTTTACTATATAACATAAAAAAAAAATATTTTGTTCATTGCCAGGTAAGAAACATTTACTATGTTTGATTGTAATTCTAGTCGCGCTCATAGGTCATAGTATCGTAACCTGAAACTCTTATACAATATGCAACGTAACCTACTTTATTATATATTGTAACCAATTTTGAATATCTTAAAAAATGTATTTTACTATACCCCCTACCATTTTACCCTGTGCATTAAATTCCCATCAAAAGTACAATATGAAACCAATTTGTGGCCTGCAAAGGACTTTGTGGCTTGAAAAGATGCTTGCAAGGAAGGGCTCAGTGGAGTGCTAATGTAAGAGGGACTTGGAGCTAGCAATGATAGTGAATGCATTGAAAATGTGGAGGAATTATTTGCTAAGAAGGGAGTTTTCTATAATGTCAAATAATGGAGGCTTTAGGTATCTGTTTGACCAACCCAAGTTGAATGCAAGATACACAAGGTGGTTATATTTGATCAGTGAATTTGATTTTGAAATAAAATATATTAAAGGAAACATAGATAAGGTAGAAAATGCACTCAACAGAAGGCTACATGTAGCCCATGTGGTAGTTATTAGTACTTGTGTAGTTGAAATCAAAGAAAGGATCAAGGAAGCATTTCTTGAGGATGAGCATTATAATCATCTAAAGAAATGCTTGCAATATGAGCCAGAGGGAGCATTAAGAAAGAATTAATCTCACACGGATGATGGTATGTTGAAATTTAAAGGTAGACGGTATATACCTTGCATGTGTGACTTAAATAAGCTTATCCCTCATTTTTTTCACAAAATACCTCACTTAGGTCATCCTAGTTATCAAAAAAAGATAACATATGAAAAATATGTACTATTGGTCAAGCATGAAAATGAATGTTTCCAAGTATGTTTTCATATGCTTAGATTTTCAGCAAGTGAGAGTGGAATGTAGACATCCACCATATTATTACAACCAATATCCTTTCGTGAGTGGAAGTGGGTATTCATTTCTATGGAATTCATCACAAAATTGCCAAGGACATCTAAACAACATGATCCCATAATGGTAGTAGTGGATACTCAAGTAAGGAAACTTATTTTATCGCTATCAAATCCATCAAAAAGGAAATTGAAATTACTCATATTTTCATGAAGGAAATGAGTTATTTCAAATAGTGATACCAACTTCAACTCAAAGTTGTAGAAAACATTGTTTGTTAGTTTGGAGTAGAATTACCATATACTACAATGTATCATCCTCAAATATATAGATAGAATAAAAGAGTAAACATGGCATTGGAAGATATGCTAAGAATGTATGTCAGGAATCAGCCTAAGAGGTGTGAATTGTTTCTAACTTTGATATAATTTTCCTACAATAATGGGCACCAAGAATCATTGAAGATGATTTTGTTTGAGGCTCTATACGGAGAAAAAAAATTAAGACACCCATAAGCTAGAATGATAAAATGAATAGCATCATTCTTAGACCTGATATGCTAAATAAAATGGAATAGGAGGTAGCTATTATCAAGAAAAAATTGTAACTAGCTCAAGTCATGCAAAAAATCTATGTAGATTAACATAGATGCATAAGGAATTCCATATGGGGGGACATGTTTACCTATACATGAGACCAAGGAATATTTCACTGAGAATTGAATCTTTTTTCCAGTCAGAACCAAGGTTTTATGGATGATTTCAAATGTTATAAACAATGGGGCCAACGGCTTATAGACTAGCCTTACCACCCATAGTTAAATAACATGATGTTTTCAAAATTTATTTTCTTAAAAAGTATGTGCATGATGTTAATGATGTTGTTTATTGGTCTGTGATAAAGGTGGAATATAGTGGATAATTCCAACTAGAACAATAGTTCATTCTTGATTCGAGGTAAATAATGCTTCAAAATTGACTATTCAAGTAATTCAAGGTATAGGGGAAGAAATTTGGACCATATGAGGCCTCTTGGGAAATTGTTGATGAGATCAGGGTATCATACCCTTTTTTTGTACCATGAAAGTAAAGGTAAAATGACATGTGTCTATGTAAATATTGTCTTTGAAATTCATATTTTGTGTATAGAGAACCAAGGACAATGTTCCTTTAAGGGGTTGGGGTATCTAACAACCCTTTCTTCTACCCCTCTTGCAAGTGTCACTATGAATTATAATTCATGTAAATAATGTGGAAATGTAAATAATTATTGGTTTTTAGGAGTATACCTAGATTCAAAGTTCTAAGAAGGAGCTTCTTAAGAAATGAGTAAATGTAAGCTACTGCATTAGTCTTACCACCTATATCCCTAATGAATTTTTGATCTTGATGGAGCAAGCATTGAAGTGGATTATTGGTTGCCTGGATATAGGATGCACCCATACAATCCCTACCCTCATGGTGTGTGTTATTGTGGTGAACACACAAGGGAATGGGTGTGAAGCAAAGGGAGGGAATCAATGAGAGATAAATGAGAGTGGTATGTGCAAATATAAAAAGACAAATGTATACTTAGATGTGCAAATAGTAAACATGGGAGAAATTGTTAAAGAAAAGGCTAGAGAATGTGGCTTATCCACATGAGTTGGAGCATGCTAAGGAGAAGAAAGTGAAGTGAAGAGAAGGAGTAATAGGTGGAGCCAATCCAAGTGCTCTAGATTTAATGTAGTGTTTAACAATTGGAGACCCCGAGTACTCTAGACTTCTTTTGGTGCCTAGTAGGTGAAGAGACACTGTGCTCTAGATTTCATATGGTGTTTAATAGGTGGAGACAACATGGGATTTGGTTAAGTGAGTGGAGATTCTATGCCCTCTAAATACTTGTAGTGTTTAACGGGTGGAGGAATTGTGTGATATGGAATGTTATTTAGTAGGTGGATACATAATCTGCAATGGATTATTATGTTATTTGGTTGATTTGGTTGACTTATGTGAATTCCCTTCAAAACGTAACTCCCCAAACTCGAAGTCCAACTCAGGGATGGTCAACTGAAAACAAAAAATAAATAATAAATAAATAAATTGTGATGTAGTTTTCCTATGGTTGGTTGGAGAGTTGAAACCCCTCTCTTAGTTAGCAGTTATTCAAGTTATATAAATAAGTGTATATCCTTACATATGTGTTGCACTATGAATGATGTTGTTATGTGTTATGACAACATATGTATCAACATTGTTAATGGGGGAATATAATATTCCTCTATTTATGATGAGATTCCTTATATATGTGTTCTCATTGTTATTAGGGGCTTGGATGTATGTGTTTTTTTATATGTTCATGAAGTGTAGAGCTAATCATATTATCATGTATGACTGTTGGAAGTTTCTAACTAAACTGCTATAGACTATGATTCCCTTTTTCTAATGAATCATGAATTACATGGTTGTCTATTTTCATAAGACTGCAACTATCTTTCCTAAGAAATGGTTATGTGATCTAGATCTTCGGGGGAGGCCCCCAACATCTGAAAAATTGAAATGCCAAAAGAAAAGCGAAGAACACCGAGTAAACAAAACCACAAAAAGTTTTTTATTAAAACAGAGAATAACTGTAAAAACTACATTCTGGTGGACAATCTATCCTTTTACAAAATGTGAGATGTTACTTATAGCTTTTTTTTTGTCACAATACCATAGGTAAATTCCATGGGTGTGTAAATACCATGGGTGAATGAATACCATGGCAGGATGCCACTTAGAATACCATGGGTAAATTCCATGAGTGGATAAATACCGTGGGAGGACGAATACCAAGGGTTGATGCCACTTACAATACCATGGGAAAATACCATGGGTGAATGAATACCATCGGTGGAAGCCACTTACAATATCATGGATAAATTCCATGGGTGGATGTCACTTACAATACGATGGGTAAATTCCATGGGTGAATGAATACTATGGGTGGATGAATACCATGGGTGGATGCCATTTTCCATTAGGATCATTCCTCCCTTCGTAAGAATCAATGTTTCCCATTGCGTGAAGTTCCCTCCTCGGAATCCTTCGTTGAATATGAAGAGCCACTAAAGAGAATGGTTTTATGTGCTTAACCCATAACCATGAGGAATGAAAATCTGAGGATAGAGATACCTTGTAATGCTTGTGACCAATTATCATATTGAGAGTGTGCAGCCTAGAAAATGAACTTCGATAAAGTGTGGGTTTGTGGATGACACATAACCATGACAAACGAAGATCCAGGGATAGAGACACTGTGTAATGCTTGTGACCAACTACGATACTAATAGCGTGCAGCTTAGTGAATGGAATTCGATAAAGTGTGAGTTTGTGGATGCCCCATAACATGAAAAACGAATATCCAAGGATAGAGATACCCTGTAATGTTTGTGACCAACTGTGTGCAGCCTAACAAATGGAATTCGATGACAAAGGTTTTGTGCGGTTGACCCATAACCATGATGTTAACTGTTCATGAAGTAGCAGGTGCCTACATAGCCTACAGTGGGAGTGAATGTCTCCAAAGATTGCAAGTCGAATGCTTCTATGCTGAAACGAATGAATGTGAAATAGGTGCCTACTAAAGCAGGGTGGGAAGGCTCATTTCCAAAGGGAACCTGCTTTAAATGTTGCTCCAAATTCAAAATGGGCATAACTTGATCAATATAACTTATAAAATTTATTATAACCTATTTTTGGAAATAGAATGACAATTTTTCATCTTCCCATGTGATTAAAATTTCTACCTGGACATTTTGGAAACTCAGATTCACATTGCAATTGTCACACCATCACAAAAGTTCCAAAAAAATTAGTTGATTTTAAATCAACAATATCTCCCTCATCCGAACTCCGATTCGACCAATTTGTTTTTTGAAATTGGGTGAATTGTTTAGAGGAGGTCAGATATACAATCATTTTTCTAAAATTATACACAAAAATGGAAAAAATTACAGGATTCCAGTCATCCATGAATTGTCATTAAAAAAATTTCTGCAACATAACTTATTTTAAATTAGCGATATCTCCCTCATGCGGACTCCAATTCGAGTGATTGTTTCTTTTGAATTTGGGTTTTTTTTTTCACAAGGAATCTAGATCAGATATTTATTTTGGTAAATTTTGCAGCAAAAGCTTCATATCTGATCTGCAAACTCGCTAGCCAAAAAAATTCCTGCAAAAAAAATGGAAAAAGAAAAATTCTTCCCGCTTTGCCCAAGAAACTACTCTGTGGAGGTCATAGCATGTGCTTGAAGTTTATTGAATATCACTGCAAAAAATTGAAACTGAAATATTCATCAAACCCTCTTTACCATGGAACCGTAACCTAAATCTAATACCATTGATCCGAACCTAGGGGGGAGGCCCCCAATATCTGAAAAATTGAAATGCCAAAAGAAAACTAGAGAACGCCGAGTAAACAAAATTTCTTTTTTTTTATTAAAACAAATAATTACTGTAAATTCTAAATTGTAGTGGACAATTTTTCCTTTTACAAAATAAGGCTTGTTACTTATAGCTTCTTTTTTCACAATACCACAAGTAAATTCCATGGGTGTGTAAATACCATGGGTGAATGAATCCCATGGGTGGATTTCACTTTCAATGCCATGGGTGAATGAATACCATGGATGGATTTCACTTACAATACCATGGGTGAATGAATACCATGGGTGGATTTCACTAACAATACCATGGGTAAATTCAATGAGTGGATAAATACCATGCGAGGATGAATACCAAGGGTTGATTCCACTTATAATACCATGGGAAAATACCATGAGTGAATGAATACCATGGGTGGTTGCCACTTACAATATCGTGGGTAAATTCCATGGGTGGATAAATACCATGGGTGGATGAATACCATGAGTGGATGCCACTTACAATACCATGGGTAATTCCATTGGTGAATGAATACGCTTGGTGGATGAATACAATGGCTGGATGTCATTTTGCATTGGGATGATTATGATTGGTGTAATGCATGTTAGATCAATAGATTCAATAGTATTTTCTTGGGATAGTATTTTTGATCCAATATGTTGTTGTTGTATTTGAACTTAAATAGTAGCGTTAGCTTTGGTTCAATTTATTTTAGTGCCTAATAGTAGGCATGTTGATAATCCCATTGATTGTATTATGGCTATGCATAACCTTTAGTACGTTCAATGTTTGAATGAGGGTATCATTCTTGTGGAAGTTGAAGTTCTTAGCAACACGAGACTTTAAACCCAATATTGGCTAAGTTTCGTGAAGCTTTAGAATTTTCTGACTCTATGTACTACAAAGATCATACTTGTATCGAAGGTATTCTAATTTGTTAGTAGGGTTTCATATATGGGTTGGATGAACTTTAGGTTTAGCATATGTGATTGGAAATCTAGGCATCTAGGAATCTATTTCGTTTACATTTGTCCACTTTTGGATATGCATTGGATTTGAATGGATTTATATATCTCTTGAAGAGAGTGAGTAAAAAGGTAATATATATGGTGGGTCCCATTTGTTATGTAATAAGATCGCAAAAATAGAAGATAAGATAGTTCATCAACTTGAAAATAAGCCTCTTCGAGGGGGAAACCTCCTTTTACCTCACATAAATGAAAAATTCTTGGATGATTCAAATGATAATACTTCCTTGGTATATATATGAGTCTAAGGGGCCAAAATATAATTAGGGCCTACATAACAATAACAATAGTGGGCTTCTATGGGGCAAGGAAATAATAATAGTGGGATTCTACAAGGCACAACAATAATAATGTGGGGGTTACACTAATACTATAGGAACCTAACATTCCCCCCTCCTTAAAAAAAAAATCCCTCAACACTTAAGTATTTTTGGATGCTTCTGAATAAAATACTAATCCTCCCATGTGGAGCCTTTAACATTTAAGTTCTTCCGCTTAATGAGATATTCTACAATTGATCTATTTCGTAGCTACCAGATTCTTGTTTTTATGACTCCTTCAGGGTCCAATACAATTTTTCCTTCCTCCTCAAATTCTGGAAATATAGCTTCAACTCAAATATTCTCACCTATAACTCTCTTTAAGAATGAAATATGGAAAACTAGGTGTACTCATGAAGATACAGGAAACTCAAATTTGTATGCCATTGTACCAATATTTTTGCAACATCTTATGAGGGCCATAGTAATTGGATGATAATTTATTATCCCTCTTATCTTTCTTGAGGGACATTTGATTGTATGGTTGTAATCTTAAAAATACCCAATCAACTGCATGAAAACTTCTTTCACTACGCTGTTGATATGTTTGTTGTTTAATTTGGTTTTGCACCAAAGTGAGGTTATCCTTTAAGAGTTGCAGAACCTTTTGTTGATGATTGAGGTGATCTTCCACTACTTGAACCTTAGAATTGTCTATTAAACACGATGTGATGGATGGTGGATGATATCCATAAAGTGTCATAAATGGGGTCATTTTTCTTGCCGCATGGAAGGAAGTGTCATGCCATCATTCTTCCAGGGGTAACCACTTGATGCATTGTGTTTGTTTATCAGTTACAAAGCAACAAAGATATCCTTACAAATATTTAGCCACTATGTAAGTCTTCCCATCAGATTGAGGATGATAAGATGAGCTATGAGCTAATTGAGTTCAAAGACAAGAAAATAATTTTGTCCAAACATTTCCAATGAAAATGGAATCTCTATCACTTATAATAATCATTGGGCTTCCATGTAGTTTTTGAATTGTTTACATAAATGCAGTAGTGAATGTGATGGCTTTGAAAGGATGAGATAGTGTACAAAAATGTGAATACATGGTAATTCTGTCAATTTCCACCATGGTGACATTCATTCCTTCATACTTGGGTAAACTTGTGATCAAATTCATTGAGACTTGTTCCCAATTTTGACTTCGAATGACTAATGCTTGTAAAATATGTGGGGTCTTAATTTTATCAACTTTATTTTATTTTCAAACCAAACATTCATCCACAAAATTCTAAATATCAAATTTAAGTCCATTCAAAAAAACTCCTTCTTGAACCTATGGTACATTTTTTTAAATCTCGAGTGCCCTTCTATAGAATAGGTGTGCAATTCCAAAATAATTGTTTGTTTAAGTTGCAAATTCTTACATAGATCTAGGTGACCTTTGTATCACATTGAATCATTTTTTGAAATAAATGAATCAGATGCATTGTGATATTGTTGCAACTTTTGAATGTGTCCATATCACTTCATCATTTTTCTATTCATCACTTTCTTCAATTATCCAATCAGATTGGGTAAGAGAAATGGCACAGAGAAATTCCTCCACATCCTCCTCCCTTATTGAGAGTGAATTTTAAACACCATTTTGATTGCCTTTTTTTAGATGATTTCAAATTCATAACCCAACATCTTTGTGACCCCGTTTTTCTACTCTTCTAAAGATAATATTTGTTCCAAGAATTATTTAAGATTATCATCACCTTTTATATACCCTGAAGTGTCATCCCATTAGGTAAGGGTGTCATTTCTTCAATGCATGTAATATTTCCAACATCTGCTTCTCATAAATAGGTTTATGTAAATACTTTCACATAAACGAACAAATTTCAAAAGGAATGGGTCTTGCTTCTTGCATTAAAACAACACCAATTCCATTTCCTGAGTAATCGCATTACACAATACACATTTTTGTGAAATATAGTGTAGCTATTACTGAATCTTGACACATTATTTATTTAGGATGCTTAAAGGCCTTAGTTACTTCTGAAGTCCAAAAGAATTCATATTTATTTAGTAACATAGTTAGAGGTATTTATATCTACTCATAACTTCAAATTTGTGATAATACCCTATCCATCCAAGAAATCCTCGAATATACCTTAAGGTTGTGGGGATTTCCCATTCCTTGATGGCTTTAAGTTTGTTGGGTTTTGCCTTAACACCCTAATGAGTTACCATATCACCCAAATATTCCACTTCCTGTAATCCAAATAAACAGTTGGAGGATTTTTCATACAATTATTTCTCCTCCAATAGTTTGAGTACCCTATCAACATGTTGAACATGATCTTTCAAGGACTTTCTATAGATTAGTATATCATCAAAAATACTAACTGCAATTTTATAAGGAAGAGTTTCAAAGTGAAATTCATCAAAATTTGGGATGTGGAAGGTGCATTAGTAAGGCCAAAAGGCATGACCAAAAATTCATAATGAGCTTCATGAGTTTTAAATGTCATTTTTGGAATGTCTTATGTATTCATTTTAATTTGATGGTATATTGAATGAACATCCATCTTCATGAAGTATATTGCTCCATGTAGTTCATCCAACAATTCATCAATGAAAATAATGGGGAACTTATCTTTTATATTGAGCTTGTTGAGCTCTATATAATCAAGACGCATATTCCATGATCCATTATTCTTGTGCACCAATACTACTGGAAAAGAGAAAGAACTTTGGCTAGGTTGAATTATACCTGCCTTTAGCATTTCTGCAACCATATGTTCAATTCCACTCTTCTCAGAATAAGGATATTTGCAAGGTCTAATGTTTAGACTAATACTTATTTGAATCAAGTGAATAGCATGATCATGATCATGAATAGGTGGGATACCTTTGGGAGTATAAAATGCCTTGGAACAATTGTGAAGGACTTTTTGGGGATCTGGAGAAATGGATGATTTAGATGTTTGAACATCTTGTGAACATAATTGTGCCATTACCCCCCATTTTTCATTCCTCAAAATATTTTTCATGTCATTAGAGATAATTATCTTCCCATAATTCCATGTTATACCCCTTAATTCAATTTCCTTTCCTTCTGAGAAAAAAAATCAAGAAACGTTCTTGAAAATTAAAATTTATCACCCCCAAAGATTGTAACCATTGAACTCATAATACAACATTTTCACCACCCATTGGAATGTACAAAATTGGACTATTCAATAAGTATTCCCCCATGGTTATATTCATATCATTGCAGTTAATTAAGCAATATATAGTTCCTCCAGTTGTAACCATCACTTTGCACAATGGTGTTGGCTATTGAAAGAAATTCAAATCCTTGGTTATCTTACAATCAATAAAATTAGGAGTACTACCTGAATTAGTCAGCAATATCACCTCTTTCTTCTTGACATATCCTTCTACTTTGAGAGTTTAGGGACTGGTAATTCCATCCAGTATATTACTAGATATGGATAGATTAATTTATTCTCTTTCAGCCACTCAGGTTGGTTCCTAGTGTACATTTTATTATTTTGATTTTCCTTGTTCTTTTTCTTCCTCCTCTTCACAATCTATATAAAATAATTTCTTCTTAGCACACCTAGGACATTTACTGAATTTGTTATCACAACTGTAAAAAATCCGTTCTTCTTTTTCTTCCTCCACTAATTGTGGTGTCAACCTTGTAGGTTGTGTGAAGCTAGGAGCATGACAACACTTCCATCTTTATAATTGATGATGGTAGGCTTCCTTGTTTCCATAATGTTTCTTTCAACTTTTCTTGCCACTCTGAATTCATTCTCCAATGACTTAGCTTCCCAAAGGCAAACCTCATGATGTATGTCATCATTTAAATTATCTATGATGAAATCAATCATATGCTCCTATAGAATATCAATTACCTTGATATTCAATCTCTAGAATTCCTCAATGTTCTCCCCAACTGAACCATTTTGTTTGAGAATAATCATTTGACTAAAGATGGTATTACTCTTTGAATCCTCATAATGTGCTACCAATGCCTCCAGAAAAATTATCCAAGTCACTAGTTCTTTATGAGAACAAAGCCATTTATACCATACAAATTGATTGGATTCTAAATATAAAGATGCAATGCCTACCTTTTGTGTGTGTTGCACTTCATATATATCTAAGAAGTTCTACTCCTATAGTATCCATGTTACCGAACCCTTACCATAAAAATTTCTCATATCAATATTTTAAATGTGGTTAGTCTTCAACCCACAATTGCAGTCTCTAAAATCATTACTCATATTCCTTTTTCACTCATCCTTATTTTCAAGGAATACCTTGTCACCACTAGGATGCCATTCTTGCAGCAACTTTGTGAAACCTTCTTTCAACCCTTCCATCTTAGCATTCATTATCACTTCCACATTTCTTGTTAAACCATTCTTCAAAATTCCCATGTCCCCTTTTATTACTGCTTTTAAACCATCTAATTCATTTTTGGATGTTATTTGTGACAATGAAATTTGTTGCACTTGGTCCTCTACTTTGATATATCATGTTACATTTCTTCCTCTTCTTCAGGCATCATAGTAGAGATTTATGTTGACTTTCTAGGTGTATCCATTATTTTTTTGTGAGGCATACTGGAACAAAATAGTGATATCTATGCTTCACTATTCCCTTTCAATCAATTTAAATTGATTTTTCAAAGAAAAGTTCAGAAAATTTTAAAAAATGCACGCTTGTTTTCTTGTTTTTTGGAGCTTGGTATTGAAATTGTTGTATCTTTGTAATTTTTTCCGCACAAGGACTCAAAATTTTTGTTTAGGTATATTTCTGATTCTTTTTTCTAACCCTACAAGTTAGACCAAAATTTTATTCTTCAAGAGAATGTTATACCAAATCTCCCACAATGAATTTCTTATAGACTAGTTTAATATAGCTAACCTGTACGTAATTCCACGTGTTGTTTTTTTACCTTTGACTTTTAAATTCATCCCCAAGAAACACAAGTCTATAAAATTTCTACCACTTTTTATGGAATTCAAATTTGACGCTCTAAGGGAAGGTTACGGCAATTTCCTCTAGGTCACTTTTTGAGACTAATTTCTAGAGCATACAGAAACCCTAAATTCCTTGTACTATATCTCTGAAAATATAGTGAAATAAGATTTGGAATTTTTTCACGAAGTTCATTAATATTTCAACTCCATGTGGTAAAATTTTAAACTTCTAAAGCCTCTCATAAAAAATGTTACAAGGAAAATTCCAACATGACCTGTTTGAAGTAGCAAAACCTTAGGATCCATAACTTTGATACTAAATGTTATGTAACAAGATCAAAAAAATAAATGATAATTGTTGTAGCTACTACAACCACCCTCTAAAATTTTTCCAATGCTTTGATTTTGGAGCCTCTGTTTTGTCCACAGGAGCTTATCATTAACTAATGTCAAGTGTTCATGTTTGCATGTTGTTCCTGTGATGTATTGTTTTGATTGCGATTTGATACCTTCCATACACAAACTATATCTTGACTTGAATTTGTAGCATTTCGAGTCATCCTTCTAGAAATTGTTCAATATTGAAAGGTATGACATCCTTGAGAATCTGAATTACACAATCCAAATAGGTAGGCTAGCCTTGAGCTTAGAAATTGAGTTACTTTGGGAGACAACCTAGCCTTAAGCTTATAAATTGTGGAAAGCTTCTCTTGAGCTCAGAGACTACGCAATTCACTGAATCAAGGATTTTAGAGTCCATTGTTGTTGGTAACTAAGAAATCGTTCTTAGCTGTGTGAATGGTTGGTTTCCTAAAAAATAAAAAATCAATCTATAGAAAATAAGTGGTGGATAATTAGTTTCACGAAGGATGACAGAAGTTATTTTCACACTTTCGCAAAGTGTCTCTTTTTCCTTGATTTCAGGCATGTACATCATAAGCCCTAACTAGTCAAGATCAATATAGTCGATGCTGATAGAGCTTATTTTCACATTAAATATTAGATCTCTAGCCTTCCCAAGGAGATCAAGGAGCCTTCTGTGGAGTTTGCAGCGTTTTTTCGAGTAAGTTTTTCTTTTGTCATCTTTTGTCACTTTTTAAGTTATCTTTTCTCGTTTCACTTATGTGAGTGTTTTTTTTTTTTTTTTTGGCTCCTAGAATGTTAACTTATATTAGCTTGTAGTAATGTTGGTTAAGTCCTTCATTCGCATTTTACAAGTTTCACATCAACTTTCTTATTTTTTCCCTCTAGTGGTCATTGTTTCAGTGAATCCCTTTGCATGTTGGTTTTTACTTTTGTAAGTTGATCTTCTGCACTTGATATTCACTTATTTACCTTTCCTCGGTTATATCTACACTCTAACCTTCACTATCACTCATATCTACCAATTTACCATCCTCATTGCGGGTAGATCTACCCTTCACCTAGCAAACAATTGCCTTGCTCAACTGGGAATTACACAAGTCAAAGGATCAAGCTTTAGACTTGGCCTTTGAGACAATGCAATGCATAGTACCTGGCTTTCCCAAATACACATTGCGTAGTTCCAGGGCTCGAGCCTCACCCTTGGCCATTGAGACTACATAATGCACAATCTCTCCCTAAGTATACCTACGTTGAATTTGCACATTGTATAGTGTCAAGCCTCAAGTTCCTCCCCTGGCTACTAAGACAATGCAATGAAAAATTCTTGAAGCTAGTCCCTTCTGCTAGCTTAAGACTTGTGCAATTTTCCCCCTTAGTCTTATGGTTGTTTCCTTGAACATGCTTTGTGAGTCATTTTTATTAAGAAAATTTGTGTTTTCCATGAATGCACTTTTCCTTCTACAGGTATTGCAGTTGTTTAGCATGTCTCTTCTTCAATCACTGTCATCATGGAACCAAAGATATATGCCTCAAAGGACACCACAAAGAGTAACATGAGGGATGGATTTGAGATTGCTCCAATGAACTTGCGAGTTTTCTTAGATAAACAATTGTTTATAGAAAAGGAGTGAGATATCACATGCCACAAAGTAAATGATGCATTCTTAGCCAGAAGCTTCAAAGTGAATCTTGAAGACTAACAAGTGTATATCAATGTCCAAAGGTAGGCGTTACATAAGATTTCATGTAGGTAACTACCTTTCCCATGCTTAGACATTATCGAATGGATAATTTCTCATATTGATTCCAAGACTATGACTCCTAACAGTGCCAATGGACAAAGTCTTGCCTCTTTTCTAGCACCAGATTACCATCTCATGTACCATTTTTCGAAGCTAAAACTGCTGATGGATTCTTACTTTTATGCAGTCACCAACTACTTGAGCACAAAGGAGGTTATCAAAGGCTAGGTGAAAAATACAACAAAGTTCCATCAAACACCCACCAATACCTACAACACAAAATATCTCAAGAAGGCTTGTTAGTACTTTATAGTTCTATGTTGCATGCTATACGGTCAACAAACTACTAATACCTTCCCCAAAGGGTGCACATTCTTGTTGAAATAGATTGTAAACGAAGGAAAACCATTCAATTGGTCGGACTTGCTGTCTCAACACGTGAAGATCCATGTATCTAATGCTCATAATCCTCCCAAGGGAAAGGACGTTATATTTTACATGTCTTCCTACCTACTAGATGCAATATGTGCTCACAATTTAGTTCCTGACATGAATTGGACTTGGCCACCAATAGAATCCGCCATGCACATTTATTGCAAGCTTCTTTCGGAATTCAGCCATAAAGGAGTAATGGAAAAGATGATTGATCACTTCCTCGTTCTATTATACAAGTTAATATTTGAGGAAGGGTCACCTTGCATGTCACATGGGGCAACAGAAGCAGTGTAAGAAGTAGCATATTAGTTTGCCTCACTAGATGGAACTTCCCTTAGAGTGTTTATTGGATAGAAGTCACTGCATATTCTAGCAAGGTATGCTACTGATAAGTTGGTCATGAAAGAAGTTTCTTACCACCTTTCCACAAGGATATTAACATTTTTGCATAGGAAAAAATAAAAATGGTCCACTCTTCCTATGTAGATTGGATTGTATGAAATCAAAATTTTGAAAGCTGCAGACATCGAAGGCAACGAGATAGAGAAGTTTGCATTCAGTCATTTGGACTTTCATCTGTACCATCCTAGGAATGTTTGTAATTACCACTATGCAAGGATTTATTTTCAGTGGCCAAGTAGGACCTTTTGCAGGCCAGAGTAGGAAGAGACGAAGAATTTTTATAATTCCTCCAATTCCCATGATTGACTCAGCTTCACAAGAACATCGCAGGTTACTCCATAGAAGCAATTCACTCATGAGGAAGTACCGGAAAGAAGGCACAATCCAGTGCATGAAAAGGGCAAGGGGATAGCAGCCCATATTCCAGTGAAACAGAAGAGCGACAAGACGAAAGAAGATCCAATCATCTTGAAAGCGGACATAGCAACAGAGAAGAGGAGGAAGTAAAGGAAGCAGGAGGAAGAGATGAAGTTGAGGGAACAAAAAAAGTAGATGATATTGGAAGAAGAAATTCAAATACAAAAATCAAAAGAAAGGCAGAGAGTAGAGGAAGAAGCAGCATGAAAATAAGACATGGAACAAGAGCATAGTCGATTACCAAGAGAGGAGAGAAAACAATTGAAGGACAAGGAGCTCACTCAAGAAATTGAGGAATTAATTATGATTCAACACATGGAGGTAGAACCAGAGTCATTGAACCAAAATTTTTATCTAATGTCGAGCACCCAACAAGTGACCGTTTAGTCTCCCCCTCCTCCGACAAGAAAGAAATCTCCAAGCGAGGAAGAGGAAATTGTACCTCTTAACGAGCATCTAGTCATGGATACATATAATATGAATTAAGATGAGCTTCAAAACAAGATTGTACAATCAAGGAAGAAACATTTTCAAGATGATCCCACATCTCTTGCATTCATCAAATAAAGGGTGATTGTGACAAACATGAGAAGGAATCCAAATTCCATTGCCACAACCAACTTGGCCTTTGTAGGTACTACAAATTTAAACATGAAGTATTTGATGGCTGAGAAAAAATAGTTGGGAAAGAACTTATAGGATACAAGGAAAGAGGTTGAACAACTCTAAGTAGAGGCCCAAAATGAAACTCCTACAAAATTGTATTTGAAAGAACTTAAGGCAACCATACTTGGTGAGGTATTGACTTTGGGAGAAACCATACAGAGCCTTTTTGAGGAGCTAGTCACCGTGCATAGATAAGTTATCTTCTTGCACGACATGTAGCAGAAGAGTAAGGGTAATGCTAAATCCCTCAAGGTTGTCCATACAACCATCATTGTCATGCATGAGTGTTCAATGAAATATAAAGTGCCACTGTCTAAATTGGTGAAGAAGACAATCCAACATGCAGAGCTAGAGAAAGAAGAAGTGTGGATTATCATTTAGAGTAACAAACAACTCGCCCCATTCATCGCCAATATTGAGGCCTCATATGCACAATTGTATAACAATGTGTATTTCATGGGGAAATCACACCAGATCCCATTAGTTGACTCACTCACTGAAGCTAAACGTAGGAATCAAGTCAAGAAGAGGTTGAAGAATACTTGGATCAGTTCAAACAGATCACTACTAAGGAAGATCTTGAAGTGAACAAGAAAAATATGCAAAAGTACATTGGTGGCCCTGTCCAGATCAATACTATGTTTCTCCTACTAAAGAGGGACACTCAGACCAGCTCCAAATTAGTGTACCCAGATTCCATGGAGTCTAGAGTCCGCTTACAACCTAATCCCATTGCACAGTTTGGGGAAGCCGTCACCCATCATGTGACTGAGAAACTACAAGTCGAAATTTTTGAGTTGAATTTTCTGCAAACTCAAGCTTAACTTGTTTGTCTTAACAGTTTGCCTAGTTGGCTCTACCCAGTCTTTTCCTAAATGGGTATGAATATATTCTAATATTCTTTTCTAATTAATTTGTAAATGGAATTCCAAGTGTCGATTGTGGAATGTGAAGATTCAATTTTAATGAAGTTGAAGAGTCATGAGGGAATTTCAAGAGTCACAAAAGAGAGATGAATAGTGACCCCTTTTGTTATAAACATGTCATAATAGCTCATGTAAAGGGCTTTTTATGGCCAATCTTTTGGCTAGGATTTTAGCTCAAAATAAGGAGCTTGGGAGTTTGTTAAGAGCATTAGATTCTCCGTAGCATAGGGGTAGCATATTTCTTTGGAGGAGTAGGTGTAGACTTCATGTTCCACTATTTGGGCTAGTGGATTGTCAATGATATATGTTTTCTTGGAACTTTCACTTTAATAGAAGCTCAGAGCTGACACGTTTTCATGCATATGTTCTGAATATAATAGGATTATTCTTTTTATGTTTGCAATATATGTTATTTGACTTATGCTAACACTTATGAACTATTTATTTTGCATTAGTATGAATCTTTTTGAATGTGTGTTGCTGTATATTTCCATCATGGTTAACCTATGATCTATTTGTAGGCTAACTTGTGATGTCTTTATGCTCATGTTTTCCTTTCAATATGTGTATTATTACATGCTTCTAAGAGGCCCACTCATTTTCCATTCATGTGTTAGAACCTTTCATACATTGCACTTGACCCTATGCACAATCATACACTTGTTCACCAGAGTCATGACTACACCACTCTATGTGTTATTGCAGCCAAGGTACATGATTAAAACCCACTGCTTTGCCAACCATGTCATATTCTAGATGGGGATCCTACACCAAATGGTGTGACGTCTAGTTGGACCTTCATATTGGGGAGACCCCCTGAATATTGGTGGGTCCAACACCATCAATAATAAGATAATTCAATGACTTGAAAATAATCCTTTTCATAGGGTAAGCCTCCTTTTACATCACATAAATGAAAAAATTGTGGACGATTCAAATTATAATACCTCTTTGCTATATATAGAAGGCCAATGAGTTAAAATATAATTTTGACCTACATAACAATAATAATGTAAAGGCACAACAATAACAATAGAGGGATTCTATGGCACGCAACAATAACAATAGTGGGATTCTATGGGGTAGAAGAATAACAATTTGGGGGCTACACTAATATTATTTGGAGCTAACACCATTTGTGTGTTCAAAGGAATTAATTCAAATTACTCATAAGTCAAATTTTGTATGAGTATCCTAGGTGCAGCTCTGCCTAGTGAAATGTTTGTGCGAGGGCAGATTGACATGGATATAGATTTTGGAGAATGTACAATAAATAGAGAGTGGGATCCACAAGAAGACCTAATGGCACAATGTAGGATTACCTAGCAAGTGGAGGATGTATCCAAGATGCTGGACATTTTAGGTTGAGAGCAAGTTGTAAATCTATGCAAGCCTACATGTGGTCTAGGGTTGGATATTATGAAGATGGAATCCAAAGTTCTGTGGTTTTATGAAGAATGTTGAAATTGCAATATAGGTGCACTTGGATATCACCTAAAACTAGATACAATGGGAAATGAATGATTTACATTAAGGGGTTGGCCGGTGGGACCCGCACGTTTAGTTGAGGTGGAAAGTGCCATGAAATCATGGCTATGGTAGCCTGAATGACATGCAAACATTATGGGTGTTGTGGCATTATATAGGGTTATGTGGCAGATCCATGTGGATCACATGTGGTTGCCACATGGTAGTTTCCTACTCAAGTGGCAGGTTTTAATTGGTTGAACTTTAAAAGGACATAACTTTCAATAGGGGAGTTGAATTGGAATAAATTTTATATTGTCGAATATCTATTAATGAGTCGAATGTGATGATGTTGTCCAAAGTTAATTTCACAATATTTGGAGAAGAAGAAAATTTTGTAACCCCGTCTTCGTGATGAGACCATGGAGATCGATTTTATTCAAAGTAACAACTTCCACAACCTAAGAAAGTCTAAGGGCATGGGAGGGAGTGTTACACATGCATATTCATGTAAATAGTTATGTAGCTTAGGAGAATAACAAAAAATATAGATATCTATAAGTTCAATATGATCATGAGAACACATCAGAAAAGCACTCTTCATAACCATATATAAATATGAACATTCCTCCATTGGAAATGTTAACCCATACACTTTCATATCACATTCTAGAACTTATTCATCATCCATGGTAAAACAATATGTGTACAAGTAAATGCACTTATTTTATTAACTTGAATTGTTTTCAATTGGAGGGAGTTCAACAATCCACCCAACTATATGCCAACTACACTACAATATTTCCTGAAGATGAACACCCATGAGTCTGATTCAAATTCTTAGGAGTTATTTGCTCAAGAGAATTTCACACCAATATTCAGTCAAAGGGAGTGCATATTCTAGGTGGCTTATCAATTGCCACTAGGAATTAAGCATCACAATGACTCTTGCACCTCTCTAAAATCAATTGCAAAGATTCACCTAAGGCTTAGTTGTAGCTCTGCTCAATCCAAGAGAATGATTTCACTACATGTGGTTTATCAACTGGATATTCAATGAAAACACTACAAGAGTCTAAATCCTACTATACAGGTTGTTTATTAGCTTACTTTGTAGGGTTTAATTGTGTACAAAAATTACCTGCAAACAAATTCTTAAAATAGAAAAATAAGAAAATGGCGAGAACATAAAACAAATATACACAAAGAATTTCCCGTGGATCCCAAAATTGAGGTTGCCAAATTGATTTTTCATTATTATTCCTTTAAATTTTTCAATACATATATATACATTTCGAAACATTCATAAACCCCAATCCATAACTCTGGATTAGAACATAATTATAGTTCCCTTAACTAGATCTACAAAATAGAATCAGAAGAAAACCATCATGCCCAAAACCATGTGCAAAACCGATGCACAAAACCATGGGTAGGTTCACACACGATCTATGGGTTTGCCTCCCATCCTTGGGTCTACCCAACTATTATTGGGTCTGCGTAAAAAAACAAAATATTCACAGGTGTTGTCACCCCCTTGTGACCTCCTCGCTATGTTTGACACAATGTACAATGCATGGGGCTAGTTGTGGTAAGAATATAACATACACCAAAAATGATCCCACTTGTTTTATTTCCATGCAGGGGGTCACATGAGAGCTTAGTCATTATTCTAGACCTACAACACCCATTGTTTCTCTACACCAAGCAAACTTCTTAGTGCTCACAGAGTTTGTGAATGCATCTACAACATTCTTCAAAGTGTCCACCTTTACCAGCAACACCTTTTTGTCATAAACCATATCCCTCAAAAAGTGATACTAAACATCTGTGTGATTTGTCTTTGAATTATAAGGAGCGTTATTTGCCAAGAAATTTTCCCTTTTGTTGTCACAGCCTATCCTTATAGCTCGATGTACAAACCCCATACTTGAACACAATCACTACAACCAAATTTCTTGATTTCTTACATGAGTGGTTGTCATGTATTCAACCTCTGTAGTGAAAAACCAACTACATATTGTCTCTTACTCATCCAACTGATTTCTCCTCCGAATAGGTTAAACACATACCCACTTGTATGTCATCTCTGATCTAGATCTCTAGCTCCATCTCTATCAACAACTATATGAATGTCTAAAACTATGTCCAATCCTGGTCTTATTTGATAGCACAAACCATAATCACTAGTGCCGTGCAAATACCTGAATACCCACTTCACTGATGTCCAATGCTCCTTCCCTAGTTTTGACACAAACCTTCTCAATACTCCTACTACATGAGAAATGTATTGTCTATACATACCACTGTGTACATCAGACTAGCAACTGGACTTGCATATGGAACACGGGGCATGTCCTCTTCTTTTTCTTGTGTCTTGGGACACTGTTCAGTATATAACTTTACAGCTACAAGAATAGGAACCTTCACTGTTTTACTATCATGCATATTAAACTTTTGCAATATTATCTCAACATACTACCTATGGTTTAACTAGAGCTTCCTATTTTCCCAATCTCATTTAATTTCCATGCCCATAATATAGTTTGTAGCACCAAGATCATTCATGTTGAATTTAGAGAACAACTGGGTCTTCAAGTCCCAGATAATTTCCTTTTCTTTTTCAATCAACAATATATCATCCACATACAAGACCAAACAAATAACATGGCCACCAATTAATTTAAAATACACACAGTGATCCGATTTTCATGTTGTGAAGCCAAGTCCACATATATATGTATGAAATTTCTAATACCACATCCTTGGTGATTGTTTTAACCCATACAAAGACTTTTTTAACCTGCATACTAGTTCTTTCTTACCCTTCACCCCAAATCCTTCTCGGTGATTCATGTAGATCGATTTTTCCATATCTGCATGAAGAAATTTTTTCTTCACATCCATCTATTCTACCTCAAAATAAAAAGTAGCAACAACAATTAAAAGTAATCTAATAGAAGCTAACTTGGAAATAAGAGAAATACTATCACTGAAATCAATTCCCAGCACTTGTGAATAACCGTTTTCTACCAACCGAGATTTTTATTTCTCCACCTTGCCTTATGCATTCATGTGCTTCTTAAACATCCATTTTCTACCAATGGTTAACCTTCCATCCAAAAAATCCACCATATCCCAAGCCTCATTTTTGTCCAAAGGTGCCATTTCATTAACCATGGCCTCTTTCTAGAGTTTGGCATCCTCTAAATATGTGGCCTCCTTAAAAGTTTTGGGATCATCATTAGTAATATATAAAGCAAAAATTGAATAGAAAGAAGATAGACTGCATCTCTCTAGTTTCCTTATCTCTCAAACTCATCCTCTCGAAATTGGACTCTATGGATCTTCCTGACCTGATTCATGTTTTGCTGTATAATCTGATTCTTCCTCCTTTAGTTCAATCTCTATCTTTTCAAGTTCCTTTGGTAGAACTTCTTATTAGTAACATCCTTCACATCTCTAAACACCACATCTCGGTGGTACACACCATTCCTTATTTCTTGGTTCCAAATCTTATAACCTTTTAAACCATCCTTATATTCAATAGAAATGTACCTTTCACATTTACTATCCAACTTGGTTCTTTTCTCCTTTGGAATGTGTACATTTGCATCACACGAAAATACCCCGAAATTTCAAAGAGAGGGTTTCTTACCAGTCCATACCTCATAAGGATTCCTATCATCCAACATTGATGAAGGAAATCTATTAACCAAGTAACATGTAGTATCCACTGCCTCTACCCGGAATTCCTACCCTAATCTAGTGCAACTGAGCAAGCTTCTTAACTTTTCAATCAATGACCTATTCATTCCTTTTGCAACTCCATCCTTTTGAGGTCTGTATGGATTGTTATATTTTTCTGCTATACCACACTTCTTACAAAAATATTCAAATTCCTTCTTTCAAAGCTCTCCACCAGTATTTGTCCTTAACGCCATAATCTTCTTCTCTATCTAATTTTCCACCAAAGCCTTAAATTCTTTAAACTTGTCAAAGACTTCATATTTCTTCCTGAGGAAATATATCCATGTATTCCTCGAGAATTCATCTATAAATGATACATGGTACAGATACTTACCAAGTGATGGAACTAACACACGTCCAAACACATCACTGTGCACAAGCTCTAATATCCCTTTCAACCACTTATCACCCAAGGGGGAACTCACACGATTATGATTCCCATATACAAAATGTTCATAGAAATCACAATCCACAGAGAAAATAGACATACCTTCTAGCATACCATTACCATGCAATATTCGAAGTCCCTTTTCTCTAATATGTCGAGGCCTTTGAAGCCATAACATGGTTTTTTTTCTCTAGAGACCACTAGATTTTCTACTCCACTTTCAATAACCATAAAACTATTGCACATCATCAATAAAAATTCTACTGAGAAGCTTGTATAGAGCTTCAATCTCAACTTCCCACATCAATACCAATTCTCCCTAAATCATCTTGCAGGTATCTCTCTCGAACACTATTTTTACTCCTACATCATCCATCTTGCTTACAAAAATCAGGCTCTTGGCCAATGCAGGAATATGCAGAACACCAAGAAGTGTTCTAATACTTCCACCTTGCAACTTTAGCTTGCATTTTCCACATCTAATGATTCTTTCCTTCCTTCCATCCCCTAAGAATACATCACCACCATCATATTTCTCATACTCGTAGAACCACTCCCTATGGAGAGTAAAGTGAAAGGATGCACGTGAGTCAATCAACCATGCCTTACGATCTATATGTTTACTTGATGAAGAAGCAAAGTATACATTCCCGCCTTCATTGGAGGTGGTTTTTGCCTATGCAAAAGGAGAATCATCAAATATCTTTCCTTTCTCAAGAGCTTTTGATTTACAATCCTTTTTGTAGTGCCCTTCTTTTCCACATTTCTATCTTTACCACTTTTATGGGAGATATAGATCTACCCCTATATTTAGACCTCCAACTTAAGGACTTATTTATGTTTTTGTTCTCGGACCGTCGTCTTACAGACAAGTCATCCCCATTCTTTCTCTCCATATTTTTCTGTCTCATCTCCTCCAACAACAAGGATGAGACTATTTCATCAAACAGCAAAAGTAGTTATATTGCTACCTATTGCAACAACTAGACTATTCCACAACTCTAGTAGATAACATAGCAAATCGATGCACTTATCTTCATCCAAAATTTTAGTATCAACAGAGAACAACTGACTTACCACAATATTGAAGGAATTTAAATGCTCTGTCACCGAGTCTCCATCCTTCATTTTGTGCTTATAAAACTATTTTCTCAAGAACAGTTTGTTCAGCAGAGACTTACAACGGTCCAAATTCCATAACTTGTACCACAAAGCCTTCACCATAGCTTTCCCTAATACATTCAACAATATTAAATTTGAGAGACATAATCATATTGTCCTCTTCTCCTTCTGATCTAGCTTCAGTCGGTCTTTTACCGACATTCTTGTTTATGTCTAACTAGGATCTAGAACAATCCACTAACCTTAGTCCAGCAAAAAATCCTCCATTATGAGCTTCCAAAACTCAAAGCTCTGATCATTAAGTTTCTCTATATCTTCTTTTCCACTGTTTTCCATCTTCGTTAATCATAAGAATTGATCCTACGGATCTCCAACTGAATAAAGTCTACCACAGGCATAAGAAAAAAATCTCAGCAACAAAGGCCTTCCCTTGAAGTTGAAACTACTCTCATACCAAATGTAGGTTTTAACATTGTATAAAAATTACCCATAGACGAATTCTTAAAACATTAAAATAAAAAATGGTAAGAACTTGAGACAAATATATACAACTATTTTCCCTTAGATCCCAAAACTAGGACTACCAGATTTATTTTTTATTATTATTCCTTTCAATGTTACAATACATATATATACATGTTGAAGTAATCATAAACCCTAATCCATAACCCTCGATTATAACATAACCTTAGTTCCCTTGACCGCATCTACAAAATACAATGGGAAGAAAACCATCATGCCCAAAACCATGTGCAAAACCCATGCACAAAACCATGGGTAGATCTGCCCACCATCTTTGGGTCTATCCCTATCATTGGGTCTGCCCAACTATTATTGGGCTTGCATTTAAAAAAAACAAATCACGGGGAAACCGCATGGAGGGGGGCTACCACCCCCTAAAAACCCCCCGAGAGGGGGGGTTACCACCCCCCCAGGTAATGTACAATGCATGGGGCTAGTCATGGAAATAATATAACACACACCCAACATACTTAGCAAGCACTAAATGGTACATCAACTTCCTTAGAAAGAACTTAGTGCTTTATCAAACCCTTTTTCCATGCACCTGAGTGGCTGAGCTAGCCTAGTTGTTTATCAACCTTATAATAAGCACCCAAATGTTTTATCAACTCATTCAACAAGTAATGAGTGGTTTATCATCTTTCCAGCAAGCACTTAGTTGTTTATTATCTTACTCAACAAGGATTAAGTGAATCAAATCTCCACCGAGCCTTGATTGGAAAGCCAAATTAGGCACACAACACTGCCTACACCAAAATCACAAGGAATAATACCCCAGCTATAAAGCATTCAATTGAGACATTTCTTATCATCTTGTTGTTTCTCTTACTCTTCTTTCCTTGTTGCTCCTCCTCCACAATCTTTGCTTACTATGGTGTTTTGTGTCCCTATTCTTATTTTTCATGTTGAATTCTTTTCCAACATGTCCCATGATTAGGGAATGACACAGGCCTTGTACTCCACTCAGGTGACCCATACACAACTTCTTTGTCTTTTATGAAAAACATTTAATTCATTAAGGAGATAGGTAGAAAATAAATAAATGGATTGGTTTGGGTTAAGCACATTACAAGAAATCTAACCTGCTTAGAATTTTGAATCTCTATCCACTTCCCCAACTTAGTCATAATTTTCATTTTTACATCATTTACATAATTAAATTCATATAACAATATATATATGGGGGAAACAAAAAGGGTTATTATATGAGTATCCCTTTGGCCATAGATCTTACTTATTTGTACTTGTATCCATTTCCATTTTGGGGAAGAGAGAGCAATGCAACCTCACTTTCTAGCTGGGTTTTCTCCCGGAGAGGTTTCCTAAGGTATATATTGTGTTTTTATGTTTGTGAGTTATTGTACTTTTGTTTGTTCTCTATTTTTCATATTTTACATATTTCATGCATAAACAATTTACTTAATAAATACATAAGTATAAAGAAAATAAACTTCATAGAATAGATTTCTAATTTTTAAGTGTAATGTTATGAGATCTATTATGGTAAACTACCTAGTGGATTATCCACAATAATTTATGAATCAATGATATGGAATCATTGGTATAGTAAGCCACCTAAATTAATCAATATAGAAAAGATAAGACAAACACACTACCGACAACCAAAGGATCACAATATTTATGTTATTTAATCATACCGTAACCTACTCCATAAACTCTAGATATAAGTTTATCTTATTATTATTAGTTTGCTAATATCAAAAGCATCTCTTTCCCTCAATGTTAATTTCTTGTATTTAAAAAAATCATAATAGTAATTCTTTGAACATATATATTTGTAATTGTAAGAAGATCAATTTCAAATGCCAACTTTTTCTATATATTGGTTTCCTATTAATTCTCTTTTACTTAATAAATACATAAGTATAAAGAAAATAAACTTCATAGAATATATTTCTAATTTTTAAGTGTATCTTTATCAGATCTATCATGGTAAACTACCTAGTGGATTATCCACAATAATTTATGAATCAATGATATGGAATCATTGGTATAGTAAGCCACCTAAATTAATCAATATAGAAAAGATAAGACAAACACACTACCTACGACCAAAGGATCACAATATATATGTTATTTAATCATACCGTAACCTACTCCATAAACTCTAGATATATGTTTATGTTATTATTATTAGTTTGCTAATATCAAAAGCATCTTTTTCCCTCAATGTTAATTTCCTGTATTTAAAAAAATCATAATAGTAATTCTTTGAACATATATATTTGTAATTGTAAGAAGATCAATTTCAAATGCCAACTTTTTCTATATATTGGTTTCCTATTAATTCTCTTTTACTTAATAAATACATAAGTATAAAGAAAATAAACTTCATAGAATAGATTTCTAATTTTTAAGTGTATTTTTATCATATCTATCATGGTAAATTACCTAGTGGATTATCCACAATAATTTATGAATCAATGATATGGAATCATTGGTATAGTAAGCCACCTAAATTAATCAATATAGAAAAGATAAGACAAACACACTACCTACAACCAAAGGATCACAATATTTATGTTATTTAATCATACTGTAACCTACTCCATAAACTCTAGATATATATTTATCTTATTACTATTAGTTTGCTAATATCAAAAGCATCTTTTTCCCTCAATATTAATTATTTAAAAAAATCATAATAGTAATTCTTTAAACATATATATTTGTAATTGTAAGAAGATCAATTTCAAATGCCAACTTTTTCTATATATTGGTTTCCTATTAATTCTATTTTACATATTATTTTCTTTTTCTATATCATTCTTTTTTATTTTTCTAATATTTTTTTAACTCTATACATCTCTTAAAATCTCCGTCTCACCACCTTTCTCTCACCACCTTTCCCTCCCCAACTCACATAGGAAAAAAATAAAAAAAAACATATCTTCCTTCCACTCATCACCTTTCTACCTTTCTTCTCCATTATTTTATTCATTACAACAAAAATAAATAAAATCTCAATTAATTAAAAAAAATATTTTATTTATTATCTAATTCAAACTATCACCCTTCACTTTTTTCTCCACAATTCCTCATTCCCTCGCTTTTCCTTATTTTATTACATTTTCTTCGCTTTACGCTTACTTACCCTTCCAATCTACTTCCTCAATTGATACTTACCTCCTAAATCTCAACTATCTAATCTCCGAGGTAGCTCTATGTAAAACTTCCACTTATTAGTGAGACGTGCTTAACAATCAATTTGGGTTTTCATAAAGTGGTTAGGCTATAATGTTTTATATCCAAAGTCGTTCTTTTCCTATTTTCTTTT